>JAQJVL010002106.1:0-121338 GCA_035578905.1 Stictocephala bisonia
TATTTACTAGACACATGTATTATTGAAAAACAATATTTCTTTTTACCTATTTCCTCGTTTTCTCCTGCTTCAGGTTCTTCCCATCTCTTACATGTCTTGTATTTTTTTTTGACGTCATTTATTTTTAAGCCAACTTTTCCCGTTTCTTCTATTACTATTTAAATAAGGTGTTTCAGTTGTTCTTTAGTATTGCAACGTCTTCTGCAAATGCTAATACACGTATTTTCAGGTGAATATAAACTATTATAGGGGTGTAGAATTAGTGTGGATAACCCAACATCCAAACACTGTCCACCACGCAACATGGACACTCTAGACTTCTCTAGTGTTGTCCAAGACGATATTAAACACTGAGTGGATGACATGACAGAATTAAAAGGAACGAGCATATATCATATTGATATACTTAGGTAGAATTATTTATATTCTTAAAGGCGTAGATAAAAGGGTATTGTTCCGTACTTAGTATTAGATATTGTAAATATAGTTACTTGTAATTCATAATTAAGTAATTTAATAGTTTGTTCCTCTTATCTGTATTTATAATCTCTTAAGCATAAATTGTTAATCACATACTCATATCATATTCACCTGTTACTATATTGAAATTTAAACAATATTACTGGCCTCTATGCACATTCACTTGCCAAAAGTCAAATATCAGGTGACACTGTCTAACCCTTGTAACCGGTGGTGTGAACCCCGTCAACACGCTTCACCTGTATACCTAAAAATAAATCCCCAGTTGAACTCATGATGCTATGCAGAACGGTTCGCTCGGCGTCGCGATTGCCGTGACCTCTCTTATAGTGAATAATTTTGGTTTCATTAGTCAGTGATCATGTTTTTTTCGTCTCTCAATCTCTCTACTCTCAATCTACTCCGCATTTAATTCAAAGTGAACTCCAAACAGTGTTGTGTTGTGCTAAAAACTGACCGCTAGACAACATCGACATCCCAGGCCTGGTGGATCCATCTCTACGGTCATCTCAACTCTCATCTTCTCAGTTCTTCACTCCAAGATATGTACTACCTCCTCTAAAAGGTACAGTTGGTTCTTTTTCATTACTTTCTACTTATAAAACGCATCTCCCTGTGATCGTTCGTGGTAACGTCTTTTGTAGTGTTTCCTCTACTAACGTGGATGTTAGTTGGTCCTCCGAAAAGGCACCAAGCTTTAAAATCTCTTAAAACGCCCTCAATATTAAATAGGTATAGTTACTAAAAACATTATTAATATAAATTCATAAAGGGATATTATAGTATTATGTACAGTTTAACAGGTTAGAAAATTAGTCGGATTATAAACTGTGATTTATTTTAGTAAAGCCTAAGCTTGAACTAATTAATTAATTTACCTTTAGAATTTCTAAACACTAACACAAAGTAATGTTTGTAGTAATGATACGTTTTCAGACTGGTTCGTCTTAGAACTAGTGAGGAGTAGATAAAAGCCGAGTCCTTTGATCTTTACAGCTTTCTTCAATCAAGCCACCTTTTAGGAAATACTCCTTCAAAGTCCTAGTGTTTTGAGAGGAAATGAGTGGTTCTGTAACGACCTTTTACTGAAATATATACAATAGAATATTAGATAGATACGTTTTATATCAAATATACTTTTAGTAGGTAAACTTATTGTGTTGACCAAAATATACTGCCATAATTGAATATATTTTTTGAAATAATAAATAAAATATAAAGTGTAACAAACTATTTTTCAAGACAGTAAAATTCGTTAGGCTAATTATTTAAGTAAACTTGTTTGATTTTCATTGATATTATTTGCACTCCCAGCTAAATAATGAATTTTTATTTATTTAACTGCTTTTTTATTTTAACTCACTATTTTGTTTTGTTTGTTGGTTATTTGTTTTTGTTTGTCACGTTAAAATTATAAAATGATGGAGGTTCTAATCGATAGCTCATTTAGGAATGGAACTTTAAGCTTTGCACTCCACTAACCAAAGCGGGTTGCATGCCATTAACTGTTTCTTAATACCAAAATAGAATTCAATGGGGCAACGTAAGTCTTTGTAAAATGTGTAATTTAAAAATCATAAATATTTTGTCGTTTACATATTTTAATAATATTAATATTATCTCTGCTCTATTTTATTTTAATTTAATATAATTTTATTATAAACTCCCGAAATTACCTAATACGCTTTGTCAAAATTGGTTTATGACTTTATGTAAATTAATTATTGTATGAGGGTATATGATCACACTTTATTGGTCATAAAATAATGAACTATAGCGTGATCTAAATTAAAGAAAAATTGATATATATTTTATCTTGAATGATACAATATTTTCTTACTATTTACATTATTATTGTTACTATTACTATGCTCTAAACGTAATACTATTCTGTAGAAGGAGCTATAGTATAAACGACATGTAATAATTTGCTCGATCCGGTGGTCGAGCGGTCTAAGGCGTCAGGACTCTGAGCTTGGATTAGAGATAACGCTGGTTCGAGTCCGGTATTGCCTGGAACATTTATCAGTAATATTTAGCTTCTACTGTACTGGTTCGCCTCCTTACTCTGACTGATAAAAGTTCCTCGCACAGACAAATAGTCTATGAGGAATGGGCAGAGTAAGGTTAAAAAGGAGATCGGCCTCTCCTTAAAAAAATAAAATCGTTACATTTGATTTTCAGCTACAATATAACGAAGATTGAAAATAATATAAATCTTTAAAATTAACTTTTTAGCTTAACTGTTAGTTTTTAGTAAGATTTATTGTAATTTTAAAGTCATGCAACTGGTTAAAAACGTTTGAAGTTTTGAAATGATATACTCGTATTACATAAAATTATTAATTATGCAATTTTATGTAGCAAACTTAAAAAAATTATTTAGGTACATACTTTTGTTTACTGACTGTATAGAACATCTTACACGTAGTTGCCAAAAAAATAAGCAAATTCTTATAAGAATT
The DNA here is from genome assembly GCA_035578905.1 of Stictocephala bisonia. NCBI lineage: Eukaryota > Metazoa > Arthropoda > Insecta > Hemiptera > Membracidae > Stictocephala > Stictocephala bisonia. The sequence continues at coordinate 2,946 of JAQJVL010002106.1, forward strand.
TTAATTGAATCTGTTAGTCGTTGTGCTGGTTACATTTAAAAAAAGACTTACTAGTCCTAATCTTACCTTTTGTACATATTGTTTTATAATGTTTGTAAAACTATTTTTATATGGAATAGGAATTAAAAGATTAACTAATTTCTATTCCATTAATTATTGTGAAGAGTTACATTATAAAACTAGAACACTACATTGTAGGGAGGATGGAGCTGATGTAACACGCATTCTCAGTGTTCAATTTTTATTTATAGATACCATATTTTGTTATCCTTTACTACCCCAAAGGGAACCAAAGAGGTAATACTAGTATTCAGTTTATAAGCTGACACGAACACAAATAAATATCATTTATTGATAACACAATTGCACAGTACATATTTTGTTAAAAATCTTAGCATGTGAATAATTTTGATTTATTTGTTACCCAAACAATACCCCTTTTTTATTTTATTTATTTGTTATTTTTTTAATAGTTTAGTGTTTTTTTTATTTAAAATTATTCACGAGATTTTGTAAGACCATTTGTGGTAAAACTATTGCAAAACTTACATTTGGTAAAGACCCCTTCGCAATCTATTTCTATTGGATGATAAGAGCGTAGGGATGAGTCATTCAACAATGTCAGCAGGAAATCATTTTATGTAATACAAACCAACATTTAGAAGAACCTAAATTTGTTTGTATTTTACTTTCTCGCATATGAATTAGCACAGAGAAAGTATTATGATCGTCCAAATTTATTTTGCAATTTGGTCTAAAAATCCTTTTCCCTTCCCTTTCCCTGAACCAAAAAAGTTTTTTTTCGAAAAAAAAAAACATTTTGGTATCTGCCCATACGTGTGTCTGTCTGTGTTTATGTGAAGTTCGCTGGAGACTAAACGGATGGATCAATTTTGATGAAATTTGGTACGTAGGTCTATTTGTCCAATACCTCCAGACTATTTTTTACTTTTTTAAATGTTTTTTATTGTCATGGGCACAATACATAGAAAAATGGAATTTTTTCAAAAACGGCTCTAACAATTTTGATCATATTTTTAGGAAAGATGTAAATTAAGATTTAAATATCAAAAATTCATTTTTCTAACTTGTCTAGTTTTTTTTACTTATAGCTAAAAGCATATTTTAGAATCAAACTGGTAATTTTGAAAGCTTTGAATTTTTTTATTGTTTAATATGGGGGAAAGTTTATGCCTATTCTTTGGAACCATTTATTTGTATTTCTTGTTTTTTATGTACAACAATTATTTTCACACAATAATCTCTGTGTTCCTGTAAATTATTAGTTTATTCATATGAATTATAATCTTATAAGACCTTAATCAAATAAAATCTAAGACATCCCACCTTAATAATAAGAGTGCAAAGAATAAAATATTATCTTATTTAAAAATAAGTACGGTGTGAGGTTTCCCAGAAAATCCAATTACTAAATTCGCGAAGGGGTTTTGACTGTAATTATTATTTAATATGTAAAAATGTTTCATAAAAGCCTACATCATTATTATATTGGAGTGGTATTATTTCAAATGTTAAAATTAAGCTAAAGACAAGCATACAGCACATATAAATATGTAAGAGAGGTGTGTGCTAGGCCAGAACATAAGAATTTTGTTTAAAGTTGTTATAATGTTGATAAGATAGGGTTCTATCATTTTTGTGACATTTAAATTATTATCAAAGAATATTACATAGAAAGCACTACTTTAAAACGTGGTCCATTAAAATACAACTAAACTCTTTGTAACCTAGTATAAGTACTTTGTTTTTATAGTTTATACAAATTACATACCTGTACTCAGTTTTATTGATACAATTAATTGTCAACCAATGACTATTCTTCTTTTTCAGCTGTAATTATAATGATGAAAAACTGACCGTAATTAAATATGAAGCAGTATTGTTGAGCGATTAATACTAATTATAAATATTTAATTATATTTAAATAAAAATTATAATTGTTAAAAAAGGCTATTTATTACAATTAAATGAATTACAAAAATTCTGCCATTGATTTCTAAAATTTAATTGTAAATTTTATAATGTTCTTTTAGTTTAGTCTTTTTGTAAGTAAATTGTTCACATATTACAAAAAGAAAAAAAAACAAGGGAACTGAATTTAAAGTTATAAAATATATATTTCTTACAAGTTGTTTTTATGATTTTTCATATAATTAGGTTTTTAGCTACTTGGAGACCCATGAACTGTGAACAAAAATATTTGTATAGTATATGTAGAAAGATAATGATATCAAATATGATATAATTACGTACCAACGTTTTTTAAAGAAGTATTTAATTTCGTTCAAGCGGAACAGATAAAAAGGAAAGCTAAAATAAAGAAAATGACGTGATCTAATGTATTTTGAGGAGGAAGTTTACAAGATTTTTGTGGGTTTCTCGTATATGGAATCAGAGGATACTACATCAACCTTGCAAAGCTGCCAACCTTGCGAGGATCAGGAGTACCAACCCATTCTACTGCTTAGAATACTATTCTCTATAAAACATTGTAAGGCTATCAGATATCAAACAATCAAAAAGTTTTTAAAAGTTTTTAATCTTGTTTTAACAAATCGTATTGCAAATGTGTAATGGTTGAAAATAGAAACATATAAAATTTACTAATAATAACTCTTTCGTTGAGTAGAGGAAATATCTGATACATAATATACACGAAAAACCTGACATTAAAAACTCTTAAATAATAAACTGACATTAAATCATGATTATACTTATGTATATATATTTATAAACATTATTAATTTTCTCAAATATTTATTACTCTCATCATTAATATTCTCTGGAACAGTATTATTTGGTATATTTACTAAATAATATAATGTGTTTTTACAGTGTACAGACGAAAAATATACCTTAACTGTATACATTTTCACTAAGGAAAAAATAAGTTATACAAAAATAAGAACACGTAAATAATGTGAGATCACATCCGTGACGTCACTGCATTGTGAATCGTCAGTATAGTGGAATACACATGTTCACTGAGGCAGTCAAGGCCATCTTATTGGCTAACCTGTGTTATTGTGTGCGGGTCGTTTCTGAATACCTTGGTGTTCCTTGTGTTATCTTATAGACTTTACCTCGCTTAGGAAACCAGTTTTCTGATATAAACATTATATTAACGTAAATACATTGACATCTTTAGCCTAATTACCTGATAGGATCAAGTGATAAGCAAATACTTTTTTTAACGTACGTAAGAAAATATGATACGGCTAGGATATAATTATCAACTTTATTATTTTTTCCTTAATATCATTAAATTTTGGTCTAATTTCCTATTTTACCATAATATTATTGAAATTATTTCTAAAATTATTGGTGTTTTAATTCTTAATGTATTAAAAATCAATTAAATTTTTTGTTAACTTTTCCTTATATTTTTCCTGTGGGATCTTCCAGGAATAAGCTCAAGTTTACCAGAGCGTTAAATATCCGACAGGTAAAATCCAGACGCTGTGACATAAAACTTGTCCAGGAAGAATGCTTTATTAAACGGTAAACATTTTTTAGCTTTACCTCTCTTTTCGTTTTTTATAACTAAATTTTTACACGTTCCACTATATGTTATATATTCACATGGCTTTAATATGTCTGAAACGGAACATAAGTACTACTATAACTTATCTAAAACATCAGTAGTAACAATCTAATAAACTTTTATGGTTTACGACATGATTCTAATCAGTTCGTTATTTTTTTCTTTTTTTGAAAAAAAGTACCACTCTTTTACTACCAAGTGACTATAAAATATATGTTTTTTAAATAAGTAAAATGTTGTTTTAAAAGTTCCATAGTTATTAAAACGTTTTAACATTTAAGAAAATAAAGATCTCTGTATATTTTCAACAACAAAAACACACAGATTGATTGTATCTATAGTTTTATTTTAAATGTATATAATAAGCTATTTTTATTGAAATAAAATCTGTGATTATTCAGCAGAGTTAACTAGTATTTCATTGACACCTTATAAATAAAGTCATAATATCATAAAACTATTAAATCAAACTCTTAAATTTCATAATAAATAGCTTTAAATAAATAAACTTATAAAAATATAATTAAGACGAAGTCAGTGTGTATCACATGTATTGAATTGCGTAAGTATTATTAACTGTGCATTGTCAATACAAACATTTAATGTTAGAGTATCTTTTGTGTTTGTTATATTTTAAAAGCAAACTTGACTGATATTAAATCTTTTGTAAAATATAACATTTTACAAAATAATATTCACTTAAAAACGCTATTGAGGTAAATTAGGAATAGCAAAGAATTGTTCATTACTTAAATCGTAATGTTTACTTTATAATTTAAATTGATTGTTAAAAACAGAAAAATATTCTCTACTTATTAACATTTCCAGCTGATGCATAAACTGCCAACTTCAGAGTTCAGCATTTCAGTTGTTAAAAGTTTTATGTTTGAGCTTATGTAAAGTTGTTTGCTTGTTAAGCACTTTTGTACATAGGAATATTTGAACAGCACTTTACATATAGTGGAATCATCATAAATTATTATATTTTAGTGTAACATATAGTTTTCTCTTCAAATAGTTTAAAACATATAAAATGGTGGAGCTTACATGGATCATTAAATGTTATGTAATATACTGCTCAACATGTGGTAGGCCAATAAAATACTCAAATGAAATGTTTAATGTATTTGGTTTTTGCAACGTTTATAACATAACTTTTTCTAACTGCTTCTAAAAAATATAACCATAAATACAAACAGTCGTTGCAATAAGAATCCATTTAGGTATATTTGTAACTAACAAATAAACATACCCTTTTATATTATTAAGGCAAATATAAGGTGCGCACACATGAATTCGTAATAATAGTGCATGATTAATTTAGTTTTATATTTAAAATTGTTTAAAGGAAAATATTGTAAATCAACGTTGCAACGTTTTTATAGTAAACGTGTTGTCAGGTAAAAATCGTTGTATTTAATAGTAAAGTATTTTAAATTTAACTATATAATTATTTGCCCTAAATACGTAATTTACCTATCTGTTAGTGGAAACACACTTATAATTAAATAAATATAAACACTTTATAAATAAGATATTAGGCCAAATGTTGAGGGCGTATTGCACAAAACCAAAATAAAATACCATATGAATAAAATACAAATATCTGTAGAAAATAATATCGTCTATAATATTATGAAGGACTATTTTAAAAATAATTCCGTTATTTCGAGCCTACAGTTTTTCTATTAGTTTGGGTATGTAGCGAAACTTAAAATAATACTTTCACTGTCAAAAATATAATAATAAATAAATACATTTAAAATTATTTTAAAACAAAACATAAATTAGTTTATGTCAAGTAGATATTATTACTTATATTACATTATAAAGATAATATATAAATTGAGTTGAAGATTTCAAGAGTATTTTAGATGATAATTTCTTATTAGAGAAGGGTAATTACGCTGTCTTAGGTGATCATTCAACGTCTTTACTAGAGGCAAAGAAATGATTTGCATTTATATTACCATTTATCAGATTTTAGCGTAGAAATTTAGAAAATTCTTTTAAACCAAAACTTAAGAGTTTTATTGAATTCATAAAAATAAAACTGATGTTTAGTTCATGAAAATATTTGTTAAACTTTCCCCAACACCACCACTTAAGCTTTTAATTCTAAACTAATAATAATCTTTTAAAGTCTTTAACACTTAAAAAAAAAGTCCGACACATATTTTAATTTTTTAATGATTAATACCAGGACAAATATTGTTTTATTTTAGTTAAAATACGTTTTATATTTTGTAGCACAATTTAAATATACATATATATATTACTTTTAAACTTGTATGTGAGTTTAGTAAGTAATATACAATAAATAGTAAGTAACTTGTAAACTGTAATACAATACATCCTATAAAGTATATTTCCAAATATAATTTTTTAATAAACATCTATACATGACAGTTCTTTGTAGTTTATTTTATTTTATTTCAGTGGACATTCAATTTTTACAAAATAATTACAAAAGTGTTATTAAAAAATACATAATTTCATTAACAAAGCAAAGAAATATATGGATAATCGAAAGGTGGATATGCACAATGAGTGTAAATAACAGTAAAAAACAATTCTGCTATATGTTCCAGTCTTTGAGCCAAAAATAACTTGGCAGCTCTTTTGAATGCTGGTAGACTACAGTTAAAAAAGTCAAATCCGTGGACTACAGGATACACGTGGCGTTGAAATCACTAATTTAGTTTATTTTAATACATACCTGGAACTTATGCTGTTCTCTCTCGCCCTTAACTCTTGTCAAAATCGTAGTTTAATGTGACTCGTAAAATACAACAATATATGTTGACCTTACAATGTTAGATGAAATAATTACTTTTTTCCCAAATTATATTTATTTTTATATTTTTATTTATTTATATTGTTATTAAATAGGGAAATATATACTTAAGTGATTATAAAAGGGAATATCACAGCTTCACAAATATATAAGATGAACAAATAAACGTGATCTTTTTAAAAATTTAATGTAAAAAAATAAGTCAAAACTGTTTCCATACAAAGGGTTTTGTCACTTCTTTGTAGTTTTAATTATACACGGAATAGGTCAAATTAAGTTAATTTATTAATTAATAGGAGAAACATTTGTTAATAGTTTGAAATACTCTATTTTAAATATATGGTAAAAAAAAAATTTAATGCGTTCTTATGCTCTCATAATCAAGTAGCATAAAAATAAATAAATAAAAGAAAGATATTTCTCAAAACTTATTTTATTCAGCCATAAAAAACATTGTAAAATGTTAAGGCTTAAATTTAAGAAAAGAAACTCAGCTGTTAGTTCTTTTATTTGTATGCACAGTTAGAATCAGTAATAATAATTCGGAACCAAGTCCAGGCTCGTTTCCCGCAGACATAATCTCTGTAAAAGTATAGCTTGGAGACACGCAAGTATATTTTTTTACGTAAAAGGAACATTAACTAGATGATACAAAATTATATATCGTCTCCATCCTTAAACAACTTACGTATAACGATGCATTCAAAAAATGAGCTTATTTTGTAATGGAAACCGTATAATTACTTAGTATTAACAACATTTTTGAACAAAAAATGTTGCATCTTTACGAGAATTCTATTCATCTTGAGGCTTTAATTAAAATAAAATAGAAATTGGAATACATTTTTCTAAAATATTATACAAAAATAAATATTGAGTAATTGGGTAATCCACTGGCCGAACGGTCTAAGACATCAGGACTTTGAGCGTGGGTTAGAGATAACCCTGGTTCGAATCCGAATATGGCCGAGACTGGAAGATTTATCGGTAATATTCACCTTCTACTGTACTGGTTCGCCCCCTTACTCTGTCTGAATAAATTCCTCGCACAGATCAATAGTCTATGAGGAATGGGCAGAGGAAGGTAAAGAAGGAGATTAGCCTCTCTTAAAAGAAAAATAATTATCCTCGTATTTATTTGCAAATTTAATTCTGTATTTTCACTGTAAATAAATGCTTTATAATATACACAATAAACTTTTGATGTTTGTTGGAATTGAAATATTTAGTTTTGATGTTTTATTTTATTGTTATTTGATTTGAATAAAAGTTAATCCAAACTGACCACTCATTATTAATTAAATAATCTATACCTATTCATATTGATCATTGAATTAATTTTTCAATCTAATTACTATTTATCAAATAATTCCTTATTTATAATTATTAGTATATAACATATACTAAGAAAACCACAGATATTTTGATGTTTATATGACTGATAATTTATTTCCATTATGCAAAAACCTATTTAAATTAGCTAAAAAAAAATTAAAAACCCCAAACACAGGGTAATAAGTTATTTTATTTAGCCTGTCAATGAGCGTATGTAGATACATAAACACATACATAAAAATGTAAATAAACATAAAATATTTTTAAATCAGCTTTGATTTTACAATTCCTCAGCTACGAAATACAAATTTCAACAAGATAAATAAAGATTATATTAAACAATAAAAGAATAACTATTTATTCTATAAAATGATGACAGAAAATATATTTTAACACTCTTAATGCTAAAAGTATGGACAGTTTTACTTTATTTGTAAGTAAAGCCTATTTTTTATGAAACATCTTTGGATGATGAACGTGGCAATCAGGATTAAAATTTGACTAATTCCATGATTCTATTTATTAGTTAGGTGACATATGACAAAGAAATTTATAACTGATCCGGTGAAATGTATTATATTGCATTCGAAATCTGTGTTAAATAAAGTACTTAAAAGTGTTTTGTTTTTCTATTAAAAGTGTCATGGCGGTTTCCCTTTCACTAAGGAACCGCCTTAAAGTTTAATATGAATGCAAATCGACCCCTTATAAATTTCAATGCAGAGTAATATGAATAATGAATGGTGAACATTAAATTTAACGAACTTTCTATTCATTTAACCTATTATGAATAGATTCATTTAACCTTTTAAACATTTAGGTTCGTTTAAAAATGCGTACTATCACCTCTTCATAAAATCGTTATCATTATTCATATCTATCAACGTATTACTAATTCAACGTGACATTCTCGTAATTCTCAGCCATTTTCCATATAGCGACGTGCCTTAACAACGATTAGACAAAATACATTGTTAATTGAAATGTAATACGTACAGATATCGTAACACAACCAGAGATGTGGTTAATTAAGCAAGTTGTACTGTTATAAACCGTTAGTCTTAGGGGATGATGGGGTTAGCTGTCTGAAGATCAATGATAATTGGTGACGTCACTGAGATTACGGAGGTGTCTCAGGTGGGGTTAATTAACTGTAGATAAGATATCTATACACTATAGACATTTGTGTTTAGTTGTTAATTAAATATAGAACGTTAATAGTTGAAAAATATTTGTATATTGGATTATTAAATGTATATTTTTTCACAATTAGTAAAAGTAGGCTTATATTTACAGGAAACATTAATTACATGAAAGTATATGAAGTTCAAATGATAAACTTTATCATTATCTCTGAGAAACAACTGAGGATGCCACATCCCAGTATGGGTGAAAAGTCTGGATAGCTTGTAAATATTGTATATAGTACCTTAACGGGGTTGTCAACGGGAAATATACATTCTAGTTCTAATATATACTTTATTATTTCCCTTTATACATTTTTGTTACTTTGATTAAACCTGTAGGAAAATGAGTACCTTTTTCTCCACATAAATTGTACTTAACGTTATATATTGTAAGAAAGGATTACTAATAAGGTGTCTTTTGCAAAATATCAGTTAAAAAATATAACCAATCAGAAATTTACAGCTGAGGTGTTGATGAAATTATATAAAGCTTTTCACAGAACGAGCTCTAACTTTACATCTATAAAGTAAACAGCATTGGGAAAATTAATAATAAAAACTCGTTATACTTTAAGGGCTTCATCGTGAAATGTTGGCCAGTTAATATCGGAAACCAGCGCCATGTAATGAAGGTATTTACCATTACGTCAGTATTTTTGTTGATTGGATCAATAGTCTTTGGCTGAGTTGGTTTGGGGACCTTACTTAAAACATATTTCACGAAAATATCAATGGGACAATTTCCGTTAATTCAATACCGCTACTTTTTTAAATCGCAAATTTGGTTAGTTTAGGTTAGGTTGGGTCAGGTCGGCTACTAAAGTTGATTGCAAACTGGTAAATACAATGATTGACTTACCATCGAATGCGCTTTCCGTGTGTAAGTTCTTGGAAAGCGATAGGATAATGCCAGAGATATCGGATTTCTAGCGGATAAGGAATACCACAGTGAGCGTAAAAATTATTGGAGAACTGTTTTAAAGCATTAGAATATTTAACAAGTGGTAGTGAATTAACGGAAAAGATCCTATCTATCTAATTATTGCAACTTGGAATAATGTGCATATCTTTGTTTGGTGCCAAACTATACATTTTAAGTCTGCATTTTTTTTTTTTTTGACAACTCTCAGTAACGTTAAGCCAAAAATAACATTGACTACTGGATATAGTTTGGTATAAGGCTTTGGACAGTAAAACTTGGCAAAACTAGTTATAGTCACTAGACGTGCACTATGAAAGGCTTTTTAGTTACTTTCACTCAAAGAGCTAAAACATTACGGTTCAGATTAAGAATTCCATTACTATGACCGCCTTAGTAGCTGTATAAATATGAGAGCTAAGAACGACGGAACCTGATCTATTTATTTTAGAATAGTGGAGGTGGATAATTTGGAAAAAAATAGAAAAATTACATAGACGAGGTAATACGAGTTAAGCTAGTTACGGGGCTGGCACGTGAACCTTTAAGGGTGTACCATTGTAATCGAGTCAAAATACGCATAAAGTAGGGGTAAGCTAACAAAAACTCCGATACTGCTTAAAATTGGCAGAGATCATATTCTTAGCATTGCAAATACTATGTCAAAGGTCATAAGCGTTAAAGCATTAGTTAAAATTTGTTTTGAAGGTCAAAGTTATTAAACACTGTTTTTTCTCTTATTTATCGTAAACAGTACGTTTTATGAAAAAATTATTAGTATATACGTTGTAGATTGTACGATTGGCTACGAAAAGTGTTATTATACCTTTTTCCCTACGGGTCACCAATGTTTAGATATAGCGACTCAAAACTTAGGAAAGTCATTCTAGTTCGAACGCTGGATAATCATAACGCATGCAAATATAAACCCATGTTTTCTTACGTATTTTTGTTTGTTGAATCTGAATATAATAGTTAAAAAACACGAAAAGTAGAAACATTTGAATATCAGTTGTCAATACAAATTATCAAAGTATTGTTTTCTGGACCCAGACTATTTTTTTCTTTTTTTCAAAATATGGCATATAACAAGACAAAAGTGCACCTCAAAATAAGTTTTTTTCAGCGAAAAATGTTATAATTTATTTCCGTCATCACATGAAAACCAAGCATATTTTTGGACATTTATTTTGTTTAAATGTAAAAACAAAATTTTCGGATAAAATAAACTATTTTGAAATGAAAAGTGCTTTGAATACTTTTGTCTAAACCAATAAAAAATGGTTTATTAGTTATGCTGGTTTTAAATAGTGAAATTATGATTTTTTTACGGAAAAAGCTAATAAGTAAAAAATATCCATTTTTGATGAATAATTTAAGAATCCCATTCGTCTTAAAATATCCCATATTGTGTAAAAACAAAGAAAAAAGTAGTCTGGGGTAGGAAAAAATATTACTATAATTTGTACTAACAACTGCTATTTAAACACATTGTACTACTTTTTGTGATTTTTAACAATCATATTCGGATTCAGCAAACAAAAATAAGTAAGAAAACATGGAATTATCTTTGCATAATGGGTATCTAGCGTTCGAACAAAAATGACTTTCACTATATCTCAAAATCTGTGACCCGTTGGGATAAATGTATAACGTCACTTTTTGTAGACAATCATACATTCTACAACTTTTGTTTGAATAATTTTTTTCATTAAACTTATTGTTTACGAGAAATTTGCAAAAATTTTTTTAATTAACTTTGACCTTGAATAAAACTTTTAGCACATAATTAAACGCTCAGGAATTTTTAACATATTACTTGAAATGTTGCGTATATTATCTCTGCCTATTTTCAGCTGTATCGAAGTTTTTGTTAGGTTAAAATGTAAATTGACTGGATTATAGTATAAGTTATAATATACCATAAGATGATAACTGATATGCAGCATTGTTTTAAAATATGCTATTTTTTTACATGCATAGTTAAAAAGTGTTTTTGTTAAACAAAGTCAGGAATATACTTCAAAATACCATTGTATAGGGGATATATGGGGGGTGGATCTTTCAACACCACCGTACTTGAGTGGGTGGGTAGGTGGGTCAATACCACCGTGATATTATATGACTCATGGTGATACTAGGATTACAAGCACATCTACGTTATTGCATTTTATGTTACATAAGCAACGTAACATAGTGGTCTAAGGAAGTTAAACTTGGTTTACCGAAGTAGATCACCATAATATTCTATAAAGAGTAATTTGATCACTAATATTCTATACATGTTACAGTGACGCAAACGTTTTGTATCGTAATCTCGTTGGTTATCGTTACCAAGTACTCTATTAGTTAGTCTACAGTGTCTGTACTTGGCTATATTATATATTGCATCCCAGGTAAACAAATAAGTAAGGTTATCAGTTAATTGAAAAAAAAAGAAAATAGGATCGAATTCCACGATTACCTCTACTGGTACTAAGTTTGTGAAGTTTTTAACTTCACATCGAACTTTTTAAAGACGTCTATCGTAATTTGTTCAGATTGTATAAACATAACTGAACGACCCTACATTATTTATTCCCATTTTCATTCAAATATGTGTGAAATGTAGTCAATTTAATGAAATCAGTAGAATTTGATTACGCGCATTGCCCCAGCATCAATATGCATCACACAGGTATCGGTAAAGCTATGAAATTCATAATTCAGTGAATGGCACCATATAAAGTCATGATAAACTAACATAGTTTGGCTATAATGCATTTAAATTAAAAAATACTAATTAGAATTTACGAAAACATATTAATTCCTGTTTCATTTTTTTGAAAATATTTTATCACTTTTAGTGATTAGAATCTTACAATAATATTTATTCATTGGGTTTTGTACTATGTTAAAAAAATGTGTTTTCAATTGTAGACCAGTTTTTATTACACCAATTATTAATATATTTCTTTATACTGTAATTAGAAGTACAAAAATTAGTGAAAATAAAAAAATAAAAAATTTCACTCCTAATAAAAGTTACTCATAATTTCACAGATTAATGTTGTATTGAATTGAAATCGCAAAAAGAACTTTAGCTGCATAAAAAACCTAGTCTTGATAGAAGGTTATAGTACACAATAGATCAATGTTAAAATCACTAATGTTAATTGTTAATTTCATTACTTTTACTACTTAGTCTTTTTTTAATTTGGTTTTATCGGATCATAATTTAATTTGTTGCCCTATACTGTAAAAAATAGAATAAACAAATGTATTTATTAAAAAAAGTACAAAAAATTATTGGATTTTTGTCATAACTTAATATAAATTATTTGAATATTTAAAGTAATAGATAGCTAAAAAATAGCCCCTTTTATTAAAATTTTATTTTAATTTAACTTTGTAGCTTTCGTAAAATGCCTAACAGCAAATAAATATCAAATATGTTACATGTAAAAGGTGACATTTTAATGAAAATGTTAAATCCAAAAATAACTAATTAAAGGTTTATTTAAAATTAGTTTTACTGTTAGTTTAGACGTATCGGTTGTCATATGAAATTATTTAATCAATATTTTTGGGTGTATAGCAGTATGTTTCAAAATGTTTTTTTTTTTTAGATAGTTCTAAAATAGTTTATAGCCCCCATTTCTGTCCAAAAGTAATGATTACTCTTTCGATACTATACAAATACTTGAAGATACTATTGTATATACATATTATCTTGAAGAGTATAAGTGAATAAACTCTCCTTTTTTTAAACAGTACTCGGAAGACAAAAGCTAACAAAAGATTTTCTATAATACTATCATAAAATGTCTTGGAATAAAAAAACATTTTCTCAACCTTAGTAACTATTAATAGGTTGCTGAAAATGCCTAACAATTAAAGCACAATATTAAGATAAATAATCATACTAACTGATTGAAGATTTTCACTTTATTTATGATTTTCCTTCAATATTTTAACATAACTTTTTTATTAAAAATCTTTAGTTTGTTATTTTATGTATTTTGAGTACAACGAGCTCAGTAAATGTCTTTAGGTAGAACTAAAACTACATTGTCCTGCTCTTTAGAATTGCTTTGTGGGTTTATAGACTACTTTCTTTGGGAATAAACTAATTTAATAATATTGTAATAAAATTAATATGGTTTATAACATAGTTTAAAATATTTATATGAGGTCTTCCATGTAAAATTTTAAAGTAAAAAAAACTGCGAACGTGTCTCGTTTACGTCAAACCTTGATAATACGTCATTGACATCATAACAGCACATAAGAACAAGTGCAATTTTTCTTTCATTTACTAAAGAGAAAACAAATACAACACTGTAATGGGGTCCTCTAAGTATTGAAACACGTTATGTGGTTTCCCCATAGGAAGTAAATACGTAATATCACATGACTGTTAAATAAATCAATAATCATTACAGAACAACATTGAACTATTTATCAGTATAATAATGATAGTTCAGGAATTGATAACGGTATTTTTATATTTAATGAAAACAAGGATTATTCTAATGGGTCCTTTAGATATTTAGAACTTTTTTTAACCAAACAGTTTTTCAATCCATTTTCCAAGAACAGGAAAGTTGGGATCTTTTCTGTATATTCACTACTATTTTTTTTTTTTTTTTTTTGGTTAATTCACTTCGACTTGATAAATATTCTATTACTCTAAAATCTGTTACCTAATAATTTTTACGTCCACTGTGGTATTCCTTATTCACTAGGAATCCGAAATCGCTGGCCTTATCTTATCACTTTCCAATAATTAACACACGGAGAGTGCATTCAGCGGTAAGCCAATCATTGGATTTACAAGTTTGTTTTCAAATTTAGTAGCCACCTAACCTAACCTAACATAAACGTAATTATGATAAAAAAGTAGTGGTAGTGAATTAATGGAAAAGGTCCCAAAGTTGATCACTACAAATAGGAATAAAACATCCTAATAAAATTTAAGTATATGGGATTATATCAATCAACGATGATGGTTGAATTTATAGATGAATTTAATACAATTTTAGGAAAATATGTTAACATATCCTTATTACATATTAATTAGGCAACAGTGTATAATGCACTACATTACATTAGGCAATAGGCATATAAGGAAAACATGACGAAAATAAAATATTATACGTCAATAACAAGAGTGAAAGTAAGTTTCTACTTAGCGATGAGTATATTATATTTACAAAGTTCCTACACGTTGAGTTTATGGAGGTCTACTGAAATTTTAAAAAAACTATTTTAATGTAAGAACCAATTTTACGGCTGCGAGTAAGTAGGCCATGTGCACCGTGTGTCGGTGTTCATTACCATAAGAGCTTCGGGATACTTGTGTGAAACACTGCGCTTATTTGGTTTTCGTTCTTTATTGCTACTTTGGTTTGTTGTCATACGTATATATGACTCACTACACAAATATAATACAAAGGGTTGTACAGCACTTACTAAATATTATATATTAAATTTAGGATTTTTATCTATTATAATATTAGAGGTTTTTACTTTCTTGTAATTAAAAGATTTGTTTAGAAATATTAGTTATTTAATATATTATTATATTGTAGATAATTTATGAGTAAGAATATATTTTCAATTAACTTTTAACAGAATCATATAATCTTACAAATTTCAAAAATATGTAGCACTTTGTGTTTCCTTAGTTAATCATCGATATCTAAGAGCTCCAAAAAATATTTATATATCGTTTAAAGAGAAATAAAATTGTCGTATACAATTTAAAATAATTTGAAACAGTAACTGAAGTTTTCACTATTTAACTATAATTTAGAAAATTATCCTAAAAATATTAAAACAAAATAAATTATGAGCTTTAAGCCATCATTTTATTTAGGATTTTAGGGATAGTTTAAAAGGTTTAGCTCAAACGTATTTCCTAAAAAAACAAATGGAATCATAAATGTCAGTGTTCAGTAAGCTTATGTATTAAATTTACAAAACAGATTTAAAAATTCATCTCATGTGAATTTATTATTTCATAAATACAACATTTAGGAAAAGAGAATGGTTTGCTCCTTTACAGTATTGTAGTGTTAGTATTGTTACTTAAATGTCACAACAACTACTAAATCGTGTTTAATGTTGGTTTGTTCCACATTGTAAAACAGTGTTTAGAGTTATAGTCATGCCCAACAGAGCTAATCATGGTAAAATGTAAAACCAATGGAAAAATGTAAAACTACCAATTAGTTAACAAACTCTGGAAACTCCTCTCGGTTGTGTATCACAAGGATTTTCCAGGGAACGATATAAAATGTATATATTCGTTATACTGATAATTGAAAATACTAATATTCAATTTATAAGCACTGTTTGCAGTGAACTTCAAGAAAAGCTTCCGAATTTACAAATATTGATGTTTTGATACAAACTTCTCTCACACGTTAAAAAAAAATTGATCCACAGTTCAAGGATATTGTGGATGTTTCCATTTACTATCAATACTTATTTTAAACAAATGTTATTTATTTAGACATAAACTAAAACACGACGTTACTTTAAATATTAAACATTTTAGGAACTTTTCCGTTAATTCACTACCAATAATTTTTCGTTACTTCACTAGCACTACTTTTTTATCACGATTACGGTTAGCTTAGGTTAGGTTAGGTGGCTGGCTACTAAAGTTGATCACAAACTAGTAAAACCACTGTTTGGCTTACCACCGAATGCACTCACCGTGTGCATGTTCTTGGAAAACGATAAGATAAAGCCAGCGATATCGGATTCCTAGTGGATAAGGGATACCACAGGGCCCGTGAAAATCATTGGGGAACAATATTTAATGCAATGGAATATTTATCAAGTGGCAGTGAATTAACAAAAAAGGTTTTATATATATTAAAGACTGTTATATAATTGAGGCCTGATTTATTTATTTATATATGATTTATTTATATATTTGAAAAGGCTTTTATAAAGTCATACGTAATTTTTTTTACTCAGACCTATATGACAGTTCAACATCCTGTATATTTTTTCTAAATTTATTGTGATATTTATTGTACTGTATCATGATTACCCGACTTAACTTTATACTTGTAAGAAAATTGTTATCAAAATATTTTTGGGGAAGTGTAAGTTCATTTAATTGTTTAGACGAGCAACAAGTAGGGGAGAGTACCCCAAAACGGGATACCTAGTCTATTTTTGTGTATGTTTTCATTTGTGTTAAAATTAAATTTTAAAGGTAAATATCATTGGAAAGTAAATACTTTAAACTATAACATTTATTTTTTCTTAATTTTGTATTTATGTTATATAATGAAAAATTTACCATAAGATGATAACTGGTATGCATTTTTTAATGCATACCAGTTATCATCTGGTATGCATTAACATAAACATCAGGTTTAAAATATGCTATTTTTGTACATGCATAGTTAAAAAGTGTTTTTGTTAAACAAAGTCAGGAATATACTTCAAAATACCATTGTATAGGGGATATATGGGGGGTGGATCTTTCAACACCACCGTACTTGAGTGGGTGGGTAGGTGGGTCAATACCACCGTGATTTTATATGACTTACATTGTGATACTAAGATTACAATCCCTTCTACGTTATTGCATTTTATGTTACATAAGCAACATAACATGGTGGTCTGAGGAAGTTAAACTTGGTTTACCGAAGTAGATCACCATAATATTCCATAAAGAATAATATGATCACTAATATCCTATACATGTGACACTGACGCAAACGTTTTGGATCGTAATCTCAATGGTTATCGTTACCAAGTACTCTATTAGTTAGTCTACAGTGTCTGTACTTGGCTATATTATATATTGCATCCCAGGTAAACAAATAAGTAAGTTTATCAGTTAATTGAAAAAAAAGAAAAAAAGGATCGAATTCCACGATTACCTCTACTGGTACTAAGTTTGTGAAGTTTTTAACTTCACATCGAACTTTTTAAAGACGTCTATCGTAATTTGTTCAGATTGTATAAACATAACTGAACAACCCTACATTATTTATCCCCCTATTCATTCAAATATGTGTGAAATGTAGTCAATTTAATGGAGTCAGTAGAATTTGATTAACGCGCATTGCCCCAGAATCAAAATGCATCACACAGGTATCGGTAAAGCTATGGAATTCATAATTAAGTGAGTGGCGCCATATATAGTCATGATAAACTAACATAGCCTGGCTATAATGCATTTAAATTCAAATACTAATTAGAATTTACGAAAATATATTAATTCCTGTTTAATTTTTTTGAAAATATTTTATCACTTTTAGTGATGAGAATCTTAAAATAATATTAATTTGTTGGTTTTTTACTGTAATAAAATTTTTCAATTGTAGACCAGTTTTCATTACACTATTTTTTATATATTTATTTATAAATTAGAAGTAATAAATTAGTGAAAATAAAAGATTTAACTCCTAATAAAATTCACTCATAATTTCACTGATTAATGTTGTATTGAATTGAAATCGCAAAAAGAACTTTAGCTGCATAAAAAACCTAGTCTTGATAGAAGGTTATAGTACACAATAGATCAATGTTGAAATCACTAATGTTAATTGTTAATTTCATTACTTTTACTACTTAGTCTTTTTTTTAATTTGGTTTTATCGGATCATAATTTAATTTGTTGCCCTATATTGTAAAAAATAGAATAAACAAATGTATTTATTAAAAAAAGTACAACAAATTATAGGATTTTTGTCATAACTTAATATAAATTATATGAATATTTAAAATAATAGATAGCTACAAAATAGCCCTTTTTATTCAAATTTTATTTTGATTTAACTTTGTCGCTTTCGTAAAATGCCTAACAGCAAATAAATATCAAATATGTTAGATGTAAAAGGTGAGATGTTAATGAAAATGCTAAATCCAAAAAAAACTAATTAAAGGTTTATTTAAATTTAGTTTTACTGTTAGTTTAGCCGTATCGGTTGTCATAAAAAATTATTTAATCAATATTTTTGGGTGTATAGCAGTATGTTTCAAAATGTTTTTTTTAGATAGTTCTAAAATAGTTTATAGCCTCCACTTCTGTCCAAAAGTAATGATTACTCTTTCGATACTATACAAATACTTAAAGATACTATTGTATATACATATTATCTTGAAGAGTATAAGTGAATAAACTCTCCTTTTTTTAAACAGTACTCGGAAGACAAAAGGTAACAAAAGATTTTCTATAACACTATCATAAAATATCTTGGAATTAAAAAACATTTTCTCAACCTTAGTAACTATTAATAGGTTGCTGAAAATACCTAACAATTAAAGCACAATATTAAGATAAATAATCATACCAACTGATTGAAGATTTTCACTTTATTTATGATTTCCTTCAATATTTTAACACAACTTTTTTATTAAAAATCTTTAGTTTGTTATTTTATCTATTTTGAGTACAACGAGCTCAGTAAATGTCTTTAGGTAGAACTAAAACTACATTGTCCTGCTCTTTAGAATTGCTTTGTGGGTTTATAGACTACTTTCTTTGGGAATAAACTAATTTAATAATCTTGTAATAACATTAATATGCTTTAAAACAAAGTTAAAAATATTAATATGAGGTCTTACATGTAACATTTTAAAGTAAAAAAAACGACGAACGTGTCTCGATTACGTAAAACCTTGATAATACGTCATTGACATCATAACAGCACATAAGAACAAGTGCAATTTTTATTTCATTAACTAAAGAGAAAACAAATACAACTGTAATGGGGTCCTCTCGGTATTGAAACACGTCATGGAAGTAACTACGTAATATCACATGACTGTTATTGAAATGAATCAATAATCATTACAGCACAACATTGAACTATTTATGAGTATAATAATGATAGTTCAGTAATTGATAACGGTATTTTTATATTTGATAAAATCAAGGATTATTCTAATGGGTCCTATAGATATTTAGAACTTTTTTTTAACCAAACAATTTTTCAATCCATATTCCAAGAACAGGAAAGTTGGGATCTTTTCCGCATATTCACTACTACTTTTTTGCATTAGTTACCCAATCATTTTTACGTCCATTGTGGTATTCCTTATTCACTAGGAATCCGATATCCCTGGCCTTATCTTATCACTTTCCAATAATTAACACACGGAGAGTGCATTCAGCGGTAAGCCAATCATTGGATTTACAAGTTTGTTTTCAACTTTAGTAGCCACATAACCTAACCTAACCTGACCTAACCTAACCTAACCTAACATAAACGTAATTACGATAAAAAAGTAGTGGTAGTGAAGTAACGGAAAAGGTCCCAAAGTTGATCACAACAAATATGAATAAAACATCCTTAAAAAATATAAGTATAAGGGATTATATCAACCAACTGATGGTTGAATTTATAGATGAATTTAATACAATTTTAGGAAAATATGTTAACATATCCTTATTACATATTAATTAGGCAACAGTGAATAATGCACTACATTACATTAGGCAATAGGCTTATGAGGAAAACATGACGATAATAAAATATTATACTTCAATGTCTAGAGTGAAAGTAAGTTTCTAACTAGCGATTATATTATATTTACAAAATTCCTACACGTTGAGTTTATGGATGTCTACTGAAACTGTAAAAAAACTATTTTAATGTAAGAACCAATTTTACGGCTGCAAGTAAGTAGACCATGTGCAGCGTGTGTCGGTGTTCATTACCACAAGAGCTTCAGGCTACTTGGGTGAAACACTGTGCTTTGAATATTTGGTTTTCGTTCTTTATTGCTACTTTGGTTTGTTGTCATTCTCTTATATATGACTCACTACACAAATGTAATACAAAGGGTTGTACAGCACTTATTAAATATTATATATTAAATTTAGGATTTTTTATCTATTATAATATTAGAGGTTTTTACTTTCTTGTAATTAAAAGATATTTTTTAGAAATATTGGTTATTTAATATATTATTATACTACAGTTTTTTTGTAGATAATTTTTGAATAAGTATATATTTTAAGTTAACTTTTAACAGAATCATATAATCTTACAAGTTTCAAAAATATGTAGCACTTTGTGTTTCCTTAGTTAATCATCGATATCTAAGATCTCCAAAAAATATTAATATATCGTTTAAAGAGAAATAAAATTGTCGTATACAATTAAAAATGATTTGAAACAGTAACTGAAGTTTTCACTATTTAACTATAATTTAGAAAAAAATCCTAAAAATATAAAAATAAAATAAATTATGAGCTTTAAGCCATCATTTTATTTAGGATTTTAGGGATAGTTTAAAAGGTTTAGCTCAAACGTATTTCCTAAAAAAAACAAATGGAATCATAAATGTCAGTGTTAAGTAAGCCTATGTATTAAATTTACAAAACAGATTTTAAAAAATCATCTCATGTGAATTTATTATTTCATAAATACAACATTTACGAAAAGAGAATGGTATGCTCCATTATAGTATTGTAGTGTTATTATTGTTACATAAATGTCACAACAACTACTAAATCATGTTTAATGTTGGTTTGTTCCACATTGTAAAACGGTGTCTTGAGTTCTAGTGTATTTTGCCCAACAGAGCTAATCATGGTAAAATGTAAAACCAATGGAATTTAACTACCAATTAGTTAACAAACTCTGGAAACTCCTCTCAGTTGTGTATCACAAAAATTTTCCAGGGAACGATTTTAAATGTATAGTTTCGTTATATTGATAATTGAAAATACGAATATTCAATTTATAAGCACTGTTTGCAGTGAGCTTCATGAAAAGCTTCCGAATTTACAAATATTGATGTTTTGATACAAACTTCTCTCACACTTAAAAAAAAAAAATTGATCTACGGTTCAAGGATATTGTGGATGTTTCCTTTTACTATCAATACTTATTTTAAACAAATGTTATTTATTTAGACATAAACTAAAACACGACGTTAGTTTAATTATTAAACATTTTAGGAACTTTTCCGTCAATTCACTACCAATAATTTTTCGTTACTTCACTAGCACTACCTTTTTATCACGATTACGGTTAGCTTAGGTTAGGTTAGGTGGCTGGCTACTAAAGTTGATCACAAACTAGTAAAACCAATGTTTGACTTACCACCGAATGCACTCACCGCGTGCATGTTCTTGGAAAACGATAAGATAAAGCCAGCGATATCGGATTCCTAGTTGATAAGGGATACCACAGGGCCCGTGAAAATAATTGGGGAACAATATTTAATGCAATGGAATATTTATCAAGTGGCAGTGAATTAACAAAAAAGGTTTTATATATATTAAAGACTGTTATATAATTGAGGCCTGATTTATTTATTTATATATTATTTATTTATATATTTGAAAAGGCTTTTATAAAGTCATACGTAATTTTTTTTACTCAGACCTATATGACAGTTCAACATCCTGTATATTTTTTCTAAATTTATTGTGATATTTATTGTACTGTATCATGATTACCCGACTTAACTTTATACTTGTAAGAAAATTGTTATCAAAATATTTTTGGGGAAGTGTAAGTTCATTTAATTGTTTAGACGAGCAACAAGTAGGGGAGAGTACCCCAAAACGGGATACCTAGTCTATTTTTGTGTATGTTTTCATTTGTGTTAAAATTAAATTTTAAAGGTAAATATCATTGGAAAGTAAATACTTTAAACTATAACATTTATTTTTTCTTAATTTTGTATTTATGTTATATAATGAAACATTTACCATAAGATGATAACTGGTATGCATTTTTTAATGCATACCAGTTATCATCTGGTATGCATTAACATAAACATCAGGTTTAAAATATGCTATTTTTGTACATGCATAGTTAAAAAGTGTTTTTGTTAAACAAAGTCAGGAATATACTTCAAAATACCATTGTATAGGGGATATATGGGGGGTGGATCTTTCAACACTACCGTACTTGAGTGGGTGGGTAGGTGGGTCAATACCACCGTGATTTTATATGACTTACATTGTGATACTAAGATTACAGTCCCTTCTACGTTATTGCATTTTATGTTACATATGCAACGTAACATAGTGGTTTGAGCAAGTTAAACTTGGTTTACCGAAATAGATCACCATAATATTCTATAAAGAATAATATGATCACTAATATTCTATACATGTGACAGTGACGCAAATGTTTTGGATCGTAATCTCGTTGGTTACCGTTACCAGGTACTCTATTAGTCAGTCTACAGTGTCTGTACTTGGCTATATTATGTCTCCTATCCCAGGTAAACAAATAAGTAAGGTTATCAGCTAATTGAAAAAAAAGTAAACTGATCGAATTTCACAATTACCTACCTACTGGTACTAAATTTGTGAAGTTGTATCGAACTTTTTAAAGACATCTATGGTAATTTATTCAAATTGTATAAACAGGACAGAATAAGCCTACGTAATTTAACCCCCTTTTCATTCAAATATGTGTGAAATGTGGTAAATTAAATTGAGTGAGTAGTATTTGATTACGCGCAGCAATATGCATCACACAGGATTCGGTAAAGCTATGAAATACATAATTCAGGGAATGGCGCCATATATAGTCATGATAAACTAACATAGCCTGGCTATAATGCATTTAAATTCAAATACTAATTTGAATTTACGAAAATATATTAATTCCTGTTTTATTTTTTTGAAAATATTTTATCACTATTAGTGATGAGAATCTTAAAATAATATTTATTCATTGGTTTTTTTTACTATGTTAAAAAAATGTGTTTTCAATTGTAGACCAGTTTTCATTACACTATTTTTTATATATATTTATTTATAAATTAGAAGTAAGAAATTAGTGAAAATAAAAGATTTTACTCCGAATAAAAGTCACTCATAATTTCACTGATTAATGTTGTATTGAATTGAAATCGCAAAAGTACTTTAGCTGCATAAAAAAGCTAGTTTTGATGGAAGGTTATAGTACACAATAGATCAATGTTTAAAATTACTAATGTTAATTGTTAATTTCATTACTTTTACTACTTAGTTTTTTTAAAATTTGGTTTTATCGGATCATAATTTAATTTGTTGCCCTATATTGTAAAAAATAGAATAAACAAATCTATGTATTGAAAAAAAAGTACAATAAGTTATAGGATTTTTGTCATAACTTAATATAAATTATTTGAATATTTAAAGTAATAAATAGCTACAAAATAGCCCCTTTTATTCAAATTTTATTTTGATTTAACTTTGTCGCTTTCGTAAAATGCCTAACGGCAAATAAATATCAAATATGTTAGATGTAAAAGGTGACATTTTAGTGAAAATGCTAAATCAAAAAAAAAAAAAACTAATTAAAGGTTTATTTAAATTTAGTTTTACTGTTAGGCATATGAAATTATTTAATCAATATTTTTGGGTGTATAGCACTATGTTTCAAAATGTTTTTTTTAGATAGTTCTAAAATAGTTTATAACCTCCATTTCTGTCCAAAAGTAATGATTACTCTTTTGTTAATATACGAATACTTAAAGATACTATTGTATATACATATTATCTTGAAGAGTTTAAGTGAATAAACTCTCCTTTTTCTAAACAGTACTCGGAAGACAAAAGGTAACAAAAGATTTTCTATAACACTATCATAAAATATCTTGGAATTAAAAAACATTTTCTCAACCTTAGTAACTATTAATAGGTTGCTGAAAATGCCTAACATTTAAAGCACAATATTAAGATAAATAATCATACCAACTGATTGAAGATTTTCACTTTATTTATGATTTTCCTTCAATATTTTAACATAACTTTTTTATTAAAAATCTTTAGTTTGTTATTTTGTGTATTTTGAGTACAACGAGCTTCAGTAATTGTCTGTATATAGAACTAAACCTACATTGTCCTGCTCTTTAGATTTGCTTTGTGGTTTACAGACTACTTTCTTTGGGAATAATCTAATTTAATATTATTGTAATAAAATTAATATGCTTTAAAACAAAGTTAATATTACATATTAATATGAGGTCTTGTATGTAAAATTTTAAAGTAAAAAAACTACAAACGTGTCTCGATTACGTCGAATAATATGGCATTAACATCATAACAGCACATAAGAACAAGTGCAATTTGTATTTCATTAACTAAAGAGAAAACAAATACAACTGTAATGAGGTCCTCTCAGTATTGAAACACATCACGTGGTTTCCCCTAAAGAAGTCCGAAATGTCACATGACGTTGAATTGAAATAAATCAATAATCATTACAGAAAAACATTGAACTATTTATCAGTATTATAATGATAGTTTAGTATTTGATAACGGTATTTTTATATTTGATAAAAACAAGTATTATTCTTATGGGTCCTTTAGATATATAGAACTTTTTTAACCAAACAGTTGTTCAATCCATATTCCAAGAACAGGAAAGTTGGAATCTTTTCTGTATATTCACTACTATTTTTTTTGCGTTAATTCACTTCCACTTGATAAATATTCTATTACTATAAAATCTGTTACCCAATAATTTTTACGTCCACTGTAGTATTCCTTATTCACTAGGAATCCGATATCACTGGCCTTATCTTATCACTTTCCAATAATTAACACACGGAGAGTGCATTCAGCGGTAAGCCAATCATTGGATTTACAAGTTTGTTTTCAACTTTAGTAGCCACCTCAACTAATCTAACCTGACCTGACCTAACCTAACCCAACCTATCCTAACCTAACCTGACCGTAATTACGATAAAAAAGTAGTGGTAGTGAATTAACGGAAAAGGTCCAAAAGTTGATCACTACAAATATGAATAAAACATCCTAATAAAATATAAGTATATGGGATTATATCAACCAACGATGATGGTTGAACTTATAGATGAATTTAATACAATTTTAGGGAAAATATGTTAGCATATCCTTATTACATATTAATTAGGCAACAGTGAATAATGCACTACATTACATTAGGCAATAGGCATATGAGGAAAACATGAAGAAAATAAAATATTATACGTCAATGTCAAGAGTGAAAGTAAGTTTCTACCTAGCGATTATATTATATTTACAACGTTCCTACACGTTGATTTTATGAAGGTTGTACTGAAACTGTAAAAAAAACTATTTTAATGTAAGAACCAATTTTACGGTTGCGAGCAAGTAGACCATGTGCACCGTGTGTCGGTGTTCATTACCACAAGAGCTTCAGGCTACTTGGGTGAAACACTGCGCTTTGAATATTTGGTTTTTGTTCTTTATTGCTACTTTGATTTTTTGTCAAACTCTTATATATGAATCACTACACAAATATAATACAAAGGGTTGTACAGCACTTATTAAATATTATATATTAAATTTAGGATTTTTATCTATTATAATATTAGAGGTTTTTACTTTCTTGTAATTAAAAGATATTTTTTAGAAATATTGGTTATTTAATATATTATTATATTGTAGATAATTTATGAGTAAGTATATATTTTCAGTTAACTTTTAACAGAATCATATAATCTTACAAGTTTCAAAAATATGTAGCACTTTGTGTTTCCTTAGTTAATCATTGATATCTAAGAGCTCCAAAAAATATTTATATATCGTTTAAAGAGAATTTGAAACAGTAACTGAAGTTTTCACTATTTAACTATAATTTAGAAAAAAATCCTAAAAATATTAAAACAAAATAAATTATGAGCTTTAAGCCATCATTTTATTTAGGATTTTAGGGATAGTTTAAAAGGTTTAGCTCAAACGTATTTCCTAAAAAAACAAATGGAATCATAAATGTCAGTGTTCAGTAAGCTTATGCATTAAATTTACAAAACAGATTTAAAAATTCATCTCATGTGAATTTATGATTTCATAAATACAACATTTAGTAAAAGAGAATGGTTTGCTCCTTTACAGTATTGTAGTGTTATTATTGTTACATAAATGTCACAACTTTAACTACTAAATCATGTTTAATGTTGGTTTGTTCAACATTGTAAAACGGTGTTTAGAGTTCTAGTCATGCCCAACAGAGCTAATCATGGTAAAATGTAAAACCAATGGAATTTAACTACCAATTAGTTAACAAACTCTGGAAACTTCTCTCGGTTGTGTATCACAAAAATTTTCCAGGGAACGATTTTAAATGATAGTTTCGTTATATTGATAATTGAAAATACGAATATTCAATTTATAAGCATTGTTTGCAGTGAACTTCAAGAAAAGCTTCCAAATTTACAAATATTGATGTTTTGATACAAACTTCTCTCACACGTTAAAAAAAAAAAAAAAAAAAAAAAAAAAAAAAAAAATTATTCAAGATTCAAGGCTATTGTGGATGTTTCCATTTACTATCAATACTTATTTTAAACAAATGCTATTTATTTAGACATATACTAAAGCAAGACGTTAGTTTAATTATTAAACATTTTAGGAACTTTTCCGTCAATTCACTACCAATAATTTTTCATTACTTCAATAGCACTACTTTTTTATCACGATTAAGGTTAGCTTAGGTTAGGTTAGGTGGCTGGCTACTAAAGTTGATCACAAACTAGTAAAACCAATGTTTGACTTACCACCGAATGCACTCACCACGTGCATGTTCTTGGAAAACGATAAGATAAAGCCAGCGATGTCGGATTCCTAGTGGATAAGGGATACCACAGGGCCCGTGAAAATCATTGGGGAACAATATTTAATGCAATGGAATATTTATCAAGTGGCAGTGAATTAACAAACAAGGTTTTATATTTATTAAATACTGTTATGTGACACCTGACACCTTGATGAGGGTAGTTACGCACCAGCTGGAGAAATAACTCACAAAAACTATGGTTCACCACACTGACTGAGTTCGTGGACTTTACCGGAGTGTATTCCGTATACTGAATTTAATAAATTATTCACAATATTACCTAAAACGTAGTGCTGGTTGCCCTAATAGATGGATCGGTTGGGAGCTTTTTTATTGAAAACAGCAACACAATTATAGGTAATATGAGTGTTTTATTAATAAAAATTGTTAAGTTTTAGTGAATTTAGCACCTTGACACAAGTTAATTTACAAGTTTACAGTTAGTATGAAATATTTTAAAATAAACAATATAAAATTAATATAATTTGTAGTTAGTTAACAACGTGGTTATTCTAAGATACAACAATTTAAATTCAAACAAATCTAATTTCAATTAATAATTAACGGCGCTTGCCATTGCCTGTGCTGTCTCTAAATGAATTTAGTTACGGTTACAAATTAAATATGATTACTGAAAACTAATACACGAATTTACATAAATTGAACAGACATGGCAAGCCCGGGAATCAAAGGGAAACCGCGCTACTTACTACATGTACTCGCGATCACGGTTGCAGACAGACCGAGAGGGCTGGCTTCATCCCCAAGCCAGTATTAGAAATATTGTCAACCAATCACGCGAAAGGACGTTTGATCGTATGACTTTCTAGGCCGTATGGTGCTGCACTCCAGCCCTGAACGATTCATCAAGTAACTAACATTGGTATGTTAGGGTTACTGGAACGTTGCAATATCTCTCAGTTTTCGAGTCTTGGGCTGCAATTGGAAGTCACGTGACATCACGCCACCACATTCCATACTGGCCCAGTATAGATAAATCAATACTTTTGCCTTTCCCACTGAACCCAATATTCACTCATATTAATTTAAAATGGTGTAACAAAAACTAAAGGGAGGCATAATTTAATTATTATTATTGAATTTGAAGTTACATTAAAACACAAAACAAATAGAGGGTGTAATTTATTTTATTTTATTTAGACGGCCCACAAAGGTGGTATTTTCATTTATTTATTCAATAAATTAACGGGCCGTCACACCCTCCCCACCTTTAGTTGGTGCCAGTCCCTTGGCACCTATTGAGGTGACTATAGACCGTCATCCTCCAATAGCAAAACCCCTCTGTACCGACAGAGCGGTCTTCTCCCTTTTGTCACCAATAAAAATTGAATTTACTCACGATTCCACTTGATAGTCAATGGGCGAGACAAAAGCAAATGCATTTAAGTTTGGAGAGTAATCGTTAATTTTTATTATTCAATTCATCGAGATTTTTCACTTTCGAAAACGAGATTTTATACTTCAAAAAAAACAATCGGTTCCCCTTTCATCCTTGTTTAAGCAAATCAATTAAAAATTAACATTTGTAATATGTCAATGTCAGACAATAATATAACAGCAATATAATTCATAAAACACATTTCACAAACTAGTGAAACCCTATCTGATAAAAACACCATATTTATATACTAACCATAATACTATTCTTATAATAACAATAACACATAATAATATTCAAATACCATCAATAACACACAATGTTATTCATATACCAGCAGTAATACATAATAATATTCATATACACTAACAATAACACACCTAAATTAAACCAAAGACACTGTGAAGACAACATTTGTATTAAACGATTCTACCATAATTCCAATCACCAACTATGTTATCTATTTCATATAGTAAGAAATATATTCAAGCTGCTACATTTGTTAATACTAAGCATTGTTAAATAATTTACACATAACTACTACGCAGTATTGAATGGAGTAAATAAAGGTAGTCACGGTTGATTGACGCCAGCATTTTCACTCAAACGAGACTTATTTTGGGCTAATTCATTTCATTTAACATTTTATTCTTAAAATACAATGTCCTTTGGTGAAGGGTATGATACGATCCAGCTGAGGGAAGTGATAGGATTAGGTAAAAGGAGTGTTTGGATTGCGCGCTTACCTTCTCGTAGTACCCAGCCAAAGTGCATCATTATATACATTACAATGTAATTTTACAATAGTTTTATTTTTAACAAAACAATAAATTATTCCCCATTCCTTTTAACATTTAAAAAGTACAACAACAAAAGAAAAATCATTAATGCCTAAACAAATATTAAAGTTGGGTAACCAAACATCAATTAATTAAATGATACATTCTACTCATTATATTCATTATACTTATTAGCAACTTGCATTAATCTCAGGGTAGACACAGCTACCAACTATATGACTTACCTAATAATAATTCCATTAATAACTACACAGTCCAGTTCTGATCAGAATTTTCTTCCACTGACGAAGTCTTTCTTCTTGACAAAACGACACAAAAGTACTCGGTTTGTTACTAACAAAATAGACAATATTATGTTCACATTAGATAAATGACACGCGGACCCGGAAAACCTAATTACACTGTAACGTTACTTCTTAATACTTCTCGTTAATACTCAAGGGACTGCAGTCCATTGACCAGGCCAAGAATGTTGATCAGGCAGCGGCTGCATAAATCAGCTGGTGGCCAGTGGGTTAGGAAGGGCCAACAAGGCTCGACCCGCCCTTGGTTGCGTCTGGCCGAGGCAGTGGTTGACGCCCCCTCTGTCCCTCTCTCTCTCCTGGTCACCTCTCACGGCCGGTCTCGCACCCTGGTCTGCTGGAGCTGCCTCATGCCCTTACATAAGAGAACAAGGATTACTCTTAAGTCTAAAATATATTCTTACCTCCACTAGTTTACTATTTAATACACACATTAGTCTACACATTAATTAAGAAAAACGTTACTCTAACTTTATACACTATGTCACAAGGCTAGCAAATTCATAGCTAGGCAATGGCGAGCATACTTTAATTGATCCTTCTAATCAGTACCTCCATTTAAATCGTAATCATCAAATTTTGCGGGCCTCCGGCGCTCTCGCCGGTTTCTTTGTGTGCCAGAGTGCTCACCTACCCTACTTGGGGCTAATGGAGCCATTCTGGGCACACTCGGACTATCGTCTCGCTTGCTATTCGAGTCGTCCTCAACTGTCATTTGTTCCTCACGCTCCTCTTCACACGGTCTCGAGCATCCCTCGTCTCTATCCTGCTTCCGTGTGATATATGGCTTAATCCGATTCACATGGATTATCACTTCTCGCTTACCGATTCGGAGCTTCACGTTCAATGGTGATATTACTTCCACGACCTTATACGGCCCTTTCCACAATCTGGCTAACTTTTTGACCCGGTGGCGACCAAGACTTGGGGTATGTAGCAACACTAACTGTCCCTCGTGGTACATTGATTGTTTGACCTTTTTATTGTACTGACGCTCGTTGCGGCCTCTGGCACGCGATTTCCAACTCGTGGCAAATTCATACGCTTGCTTAAGCTTGTCCCGGAGGGCTTCAACGTGATTGTCATACAATAGGGTGCTATCTGTAATTGTCAAATCCGCTTCTAATGGAACCGCCATCTTCCTTCCAAAAACTAACTCATGAGGAGAGTAACCTGTGCTCTCATGTACTTGCGAGTTGTAGGCCATAGTTATATATGGTAAATATTCGTCCCAGTCCGTCTGTTGTCTGTTAACGAAATGGCTAAGCATTTTAGAGATGGTGGCATGAACACGTTCCAGTCGACCGTTACTCTGTGGATGAAATCCGGTGGTTTGAATTTTCCTCACGTGCAAAAATTTACATAGCTGTCGTATCAATTCAGATGTAAAATTTGAACCCTGGTCCGTAACTAACGATTTTGGCACTCCAAATTTAGTAATCACGCGTTGGACTAAAGCACGCGCTACATTTTCGGCTGTTTGATCTGGTAATGGGATGAATTCGCAGTACCTCGTGAAGTGGTCCATAACACTCAAAATATATATGTTACGTGACTCGCTGATGGGTAACGGCCCCACAATGTCCGTTGCGATTACTTCGAAAGGACTAGTAGGCTCATTGAAGATGTTGCCTAATGGTGCCTTCGTCTTTCCGTGATTGGTACGTTGACTGCAGCTGCGACACGATCTTACATAATCTAGCACGTCCTTTTCCATGCCCTTCCACCAAAACTTATCTCTAACTCGCTCTAGCGTTTTAGCAACGGCTGCATGCCCAGCGGTAGGCAGGTCGTGATTCAGGCGAATTACCTCGGCCACCAATGTCGCGGGTACAACTATCCTATTCGATCCACCACTTTGCCTGTACAATATTTTCTCAGGGCTCATCCTAAAACTTTTGCCTTGTCTAAGGTCTTGAATGTGCGGGTCATCTCGCTGATGTTGTCGGATCCTTTCCAGGTCGATAATGGGTCTAATTTCTTGCCTGACTACATTCACGGCGCGGCTGAGCCCGTCAGCGTTGGTGTGTCGCTTGCCCGCTTTGTGTTCTACAGTGTAGTCGAACTCGGCTAGTCTTAATGCCCACCGCATTAACCGGCTACTCGGGTCTTTTAATGACAGCATCCATTTTAAAGCTGCATGGTCAGTAATGACTTTGAATGGTCGCCCTAGCAAATAACACCTGAAATATTTGGTGCTCCAAACAAGACCCAACAATTCTAACTCGGTGGTAGAGTAATTTTTCTCGGCTGGAAATAAAGTTCGTGACGCGTACGCGACCGGATGTTCTTGCCCGTCTATTTCTTGAGATAGCACGGCTCCTAAAGCTTGTTTACTGGCGTCGGTAGATAAAATGAACGGCTTATCAAACGAAGGGAACACTAACACTGGAGCAGTCATTAATTTTTGTTTTAATTGGTCAAAAGCAATTTGGCAATTCTCTGTCCAGTTGAACTCAGTACCCTGGCGCGTAAGGTCAAACAATGGTCTACCAATTTCTGCAAAACTTTCAATGAAACGGCGATAGTATCTGGCCAAACCCAGGAAAGACCTCACATCTTTCACGGTTTTGGGCACTGGGAACTCTCTCACCGCTCGCACTTTGGCACTGTCTGGCTCGACACCTCTACTTGAAATCTTATGCCCCAAATAATCTACTTCCCCCACTGCAAATTTACATTTATTCAACTGCACACAAAGGTTTACGGCCTGCAATTTTCCTAATACTTCGTCCAGCGACTGAATGTGTGATTTGATATCCCTGGAGAACAAAATTATGTCGTCAAGATAAACTAGGCATTTTTCACCCTTTAAACCCATTAAAACGGAGTCCATCAACCTTTGGAAGGTCGCTGGTGCAGAGCATAACCCAAAGGGCATAACTGAGTACTCGTAGTGACCTCCGGGAACATTGAAACCTGTCTTGGCTTTACTATTCTCATCCATAGGAATCTGATGGTAACCGCTCCTTAAGTCTAAGGTGGTAAAATATCGACATCCGCCTAAACTGTCGAGTGTTTCGGTGATATTCGGAAGTGGATACACATCTGGCACTGTTAATGCATTTACACCCCGGAAGTCTACACAAAAACGCCACTTAGGGGTACCATCTGCTGACTTTTTTGGTACGATGACTACGGGTGATGCCCATGGGCTGTGACTAGGTACTATTATTCCCTGATCTAACTGATCCTGTACTAATTTGTCTAAAATGGGTTTCTGGTGGAATGGCACCCTGTACGCTTTTTTATACAATGGCGGGGCATTGCCCGTATTTATTGTGTGTTTTACTGCCGATGTGCAACCGAGAGGCTGGTCCTCATTGTACGATAAAATGTTTTTATATTTACTTAAAACGGCGTGCATTTGACCCTGGACACTACTATCGAGGTGCTTTAGCTTTTCAGTTAAACTTGACTCAAACTCTTGTTTATCACAAAGCACTATACGGTTCACTTTCCGCCCTACTTCTGAATGGTGTTTCAATATGGCTGATTTAAATATCTGAGCAAGATTTATCTTTCCCCCTGCATTCAAGTGTAAGCCCTGTTTGGTGTAATGTTTTCGTTTGAACTGAGTTTTAAGGTTGATCAAACAGATATTCTTTGTATTGTGTTTGGAAGTGGTGTTTATTAATTTTCTCAACAAGTTGTTTGCTGTTGCTATGTGCTTCTGTAAATCTACATCATGTCTATCTGGAATGGTACAAAAAAATAGTTTAGGCTTGCACTGGTTAGGTAGCATCTCCATAGCTCGCCGCATGGTTGATTGGTATTGTGCGCGTGTGTCTACATCATTGGTCCCCCCCATTACAATTACAATATCACGTTCATTCATGTGTTGGCATTCACCCGCCAATTTAGATACAATGTGTTGTAGTTTTCCATTCGGCACGAATTCCACTTTTAATTCAAAATTACTTGGAAGTCTTTCCTCCAACAACTCAAGGATACCTCTACCATGACTATCCACTACAATGTAAACTTTAAATTTTTCTACAGGTTGTGGTTCTACTTTGGTCAATCTAGCTACTGTCTCGACTGATCCTAATTTTAAATTCACTGGTACAACCACTTCCTCGTTACTTACATTAACCAATTTTGCCCAACAACAATTCTTCACAACTTTGGTGAGAGTCCTAGCTAAGTATACCCCGTGTGTAGTTAAGTCAACAGGCTCTACTATGACTTCATGTCCCTCTAGGTTTCCCTGTACTGCTTTATTCTTACTTAGTTTCACGCGAACTAACTTCTCGCTTCGCGCTGGCACGGTATTGTTAGCCACACAGTATGCGGAACTCTCTACTGAATAATGGGTCGGTTTATTAATCCCTTGGGACATGGTATTGTTGTACTTCGTTCTAATGGAACGATGCGGGTCGGGTACCGCTTCCCCCTTCGACAGTTGGTTCAACCAAACCTCCTGCCCGAAAAGCTTAAGCACGCCCTGTTCCAAATGAATACTACCGTTCCCCTCACGCAAGATGTCACACCCTATTACAGCTAGATAACCCTTAGGTAGATTTCCAACAACAAAATTCCCCGGTACTTTAACCCCTGGTTTTAAATTTAGTGTGATTTTTTGTCGGCCATAAATCTTTAAAGTTTGCCCTGATATTCCCCGGATAATGACATCAGGTTCGCTCAACTTGGCAGAAGAAGCTCCCCTTTTTATTAGAGATACTTGTGCCCCAGTATCAATCAGCACCTTACCCTCAGCCCCTTCAATTTGTCCTATTGCTACTAGTTCCTCAATTAAATTTTTAATTTCTGGCACAATTCTTACATGTTTTTCCCCGATAATTTGTCTGGTCACCGCCTGTTTGGGTCGCTGATATACAGCACTTCCTAGTCTCGGGGGGTCGTGTCGGCGTTCACACTGGCCCCTGATTCGTTTCCCGAACGCTGGTGGTCTGCGCTCAAGCGCACGCGACAGTCGCGTTGTCTATGTCCGACTCTCCCACATCGCCAACATGACACACTATTTCGCGGCGATCCACCACCTCGACTTCTACAGTCCCGCGATACGTGCCCTTTCTGATGGCATTTAAAACATGTCATCTCTGTCTGGAAAACTTTCTTCTCCGCAGTAGACTGACCCCCTTTTAGTAGATATTCAATTGCCACGGCGGTGGTAATGGCATCCCGTATGGTGGTTGGGAATTTTAGCCGTGTTTGTTCACCTACTTGGCCCACCAAACCTCTCACGAACGAGTCAAGCGCCCGCCTATCTCCTTCCTCACGCAACGCCTTATTCACTTCAGCATTCGCGGTCACCCGCACTGTCTTTTCATTGAGACATTTAACACGGTCGGCAAAAGCCTCAATTGTTTCGCCTCGTCGCTGTTGTACGACCGAGAGTTGCTGGTAGTATGACTGTTGCGGTGCTTTGTCGCTAAAACGCTGAATCAAAGATTCTCGGAACGCCTCATAGTTACCTAATTTAGCCTGATCTTCTCCCGTTATGAATTTCTGCGCGTTCCCCTTCAGCTTTAGTTGGCTATTTTTAGTTTCTCGGCGTCTCCCCAATTACTTAATTCTCCAACATCCTCGATACTTTGGAGGAAACGATAAACTTCGTCCGGCTTATCTCCATCGAACTCTACTATTGTCCCCACTAATGAAAAGTCCGGCTTCGTTCCTGCCGTTTCGACTATTCCCCTCATAGTTCGGTCCAGCTGATCCACAAAAGGTGGTACTTCCTCAGCTGCCGAAGCTACAGTAGCTAATTGTTGATGCAGTTCGTTTATTGCATCCTGGATCTCCATATCCCGTCCCCCAAGGCTCACGCGTCCGGCTATAGTAATTTATTGAGAAATCTACTCGAGATAATGCAAATATAAAATGGCACAGTACAACAAATATATTCTAATATGACATTCAATGTATGATCATAAAGCCCTAAGAGTGCAGTGGGTAGCTTGCTCTTGAAATACAAAAAGCGGTTCTCTTATTTTTCCCTTTGACTTATTATTTCAACTTTCTAATTTTATTCAAGCTACTGGTTTATTAGCACACCCACTCACTTTTACTATAATTCCTTAAAATTATAAAACACTGTTTAGTACCTAATCAATTTGGACTGTATCTTAGAATAATATTTTACTTATATTTATTTATGCTGAAAGTGGGTATAATCTTTCGCCTTATCTCTCAATTGATTCGACCTGCATGCTTATAGTACGACAGTATCTGGTTTCACACTACAGTACTTACAATCAACTCAATGTTAAACAATATAAATTAACCAACAATGTTATTACAACCAATTTCACAATTACTTATAACCAGATAATTTCACTGTCACCAGCCTTATAAGCATGTGCCCTCAATTTACCGGTACCTAGACAGGCTATGATTATACCTCATTAGTGTACAATTTAAAATATAACAATTCTAACAATTAAATTTAAATTCAGTCAACACCTCAAAATTATTCAATAATTAAAATTAAAATTTTGAAAACAACTTATATTTCCTTTGTAATTACTTTAATCTTCAAATTAAGGTTTTAATTTAATTACTTTTCCAGAATACAATATTTCTTTTATAATTAATTAACTCTTCAAATTAAGTATTTAATTAAATTACTTTTCCAGAATACAACACTGGTGCACTTAGAGTACACTTACTTACTCATTACTTATTAAAGGTGTGACTCCACTTTATGCTATTAATTAAATTGGAACATACTCACAGTAAACTCCTATTGGTGTTATTTTCGCAAACACACCCCACACCTGACACCATTTGTGACACCTGACACCTTGATGAGGGTAGTTACGCACCAGCTGGAGAAATAACTCACAAAAACTATGGTTCACCACACTGACTGAGTTCGTGGACTTTACCGGAGTGTATTCCGTATACTGAATTTAATAAATTATTCACAATATTACCTAAAACGTAGTGCTGGTTGGCCTAATAGATGGATCGGTTGGGAGCTTTTTTATTGAAAACAGCAACACAATTATAGGTAATATGAGTGTTTTATTAATAAAAATTGTTAAGTTTTAGTGAATTTAGCACCTTGACACAAGTTAATTTACAAGTTTACAGTTAGTATGAAATCTTTTAAAATAAACAATATAAAATTAATATAATTTGTAGTTAGTTAACAACGTGGTTATTCTAAGATACAACAATTTAAATTCAAACAAATCTAATTTCAATTAATAATTAACGGCACTTGCCATTGCCTGTGCTGTCTCTAAATGAATTTAGTTACGGTTACAAATTAAATATGATTACTGAAAACTAATACACGAATTTACATAAATTGAACAGACATGGCAAGCCCGGGAATCAAAGGGAAACCGCGCTACTTACTACATGTACTCGCGATCACGGTTGCAGACAGACCGAGAGGGCTGGCTTCATCCCCAAGCCAGTATTAGAAATATTGTCAACCAATCACGCGAAAGGACGTTTGATCGTATGACTTTCTAGGCCGTATGGTGCTGCACTCCAGCCCTGAACGATTCATCAAGTAACTAACATTGGTATGTTAGGGTTACTGGAACGTTGCAATATCTCTCAGTTTTCGAGTCTTGGGCTGCAATTGGAAGTCACGTGACATCACGCCACCACATTCCATACTGGCCCAGTATAGATAAATCAATACTTTTGCCTTTCCCACTGAACCCAATATTCACTCATATTAATTTAAAATGGTGTAACAAAAACTAAAGGGAGGCATAATTTAATTATTATTATTGAATTTGAAGTTACATTAAAACACAAAACAAATAGAGGGTGTAATTTATTTTATTTTATTTAGACGGCCCACAAAGGTGGTATTTTCATTTATTTATTCAATAAATTAACGGGCCGTCACAGTTATATAATTAATGCCTGATTTATATATTTGAAAAGGCTTTTATAAGGTCATACGTAATTTTTTTTACTCAGACCTATATGACAGTTCAACATCCTGTATATTTTTTCTAAATTTATTGTGTTATTTATTGTACTGTATCATGATTACCCGACTTAACTTTATATTGTAAGACAATTTTTATTAAAATATTTTTGGGGAAGTGTAAGTTTATTTACTTGTTTAGACGAGCAACAAGTATATATATCTGATAGCAAACATTTAAATAAATAGTAATTTGTTGTTAATTATTTATTTTCAACACAAAAAATAATATAATATGGAACAAGCTAAATTCAAGATGGCAGCAATTAATTTACAATTCCACCTGTTATTGATTATTTAAAGAGAATAAATTATCTAACAAAACAAAAGCGAGTTTAGGTTAGGTTAATTTAGGTTAAATTGTTAGGGTATGTTAGATTAACTCAGATTAGGCTAGTTTAGTAATACCTAACCTAGCCTAAACACGGTCAAAATATACTACCATAACCTAATTCAAATATTTTTTGATTATCTCAGTTATTAGTCATCAAATAAAGAATTCTAAGTCGTATTTATTTAAATTTTATTGTAAAAAGTCGACGGTTCCAACAAAATATTCCTATGGATTCGTGTTTGTGGGGATAAAATTTAATAATTTAAAAATTGTTATTTTGGATTGGACCCCTGTACTCCATTTTTACCCAAATATATAACACTTGATATTTTCGTATCAATTTTCAGGCAGGCACTTATATGTTGTATGGAGTGCTGTGTTATACATGCTAGGTAGGTCTGGTAAATGTACAAAACGAAAAGAGCCAGTTTTTGATGTAGTTAGCTTCTTAAGAGTACTTCTTAAAGTGTTGGGAAAGAAAACATGGAATTAAGGAGTTAAGTGCTCCTTAAGCCATTAAGGATTAACTTTCCCAG
This sequence comes from Stictocephala bisonia, assembly GCA_035578905.1. Lineage (NCBI taxonomy): Eukaryota > Metazoa > Arthropoda > Insecta > Hemiptera > Membracidae > Stictocephala > Stictocephala bisonia. Next base: position 41,578 of record JAQJVL010002106.1, read on the forward strand.
TCGCCACTTTAACTGTTAGCGCTTCATGCCTCAAATTTAAGTTTTAATAAACATTTACTGTAATGTTGTAACAGTCTAAAACAATAAAAGTAGATTCTTTTTTTACATAAAAGAGAACAAATAATGTTAATTTAATCATTGTAAGTTTGAATTTGTTTTGAGTATTAAAATTTTGGCTATCCGAATTACATTGAAAGACTATTGAATAATACAAAGAAAATACGATCAAAAATAAATATTTTTTTCTAACACTTCACTAACAATTAATCAATAAAATACATTGTTTGTTTATTTTATTTGTATAATCCATTATAAAATATATTTATACAACTCTTGGCACAATCCTGATTTTTGTATAGCACCACATTTTAGTTATATCAACTTTGTAATTATTAATAAAAATCTAATAATATCTTGTTATATAATGAAAGATATACATTGACAGGAAACTTTAAAATCGTGTTATTAAAAATATTACAGAATTTATGTTTTAGGGAATCATTAAACGAATACTGTTCCCTATTAAAGACTAAACGTTCACAAGTAAACAGATGAGCTGCTTTACCACACAATAGAGAAATTAATTTTAAATAATACAACTGTCATATTTTGTTTTAATTGTATCCTTTAAAGAAACATCTTATATTTTTTACCCCTTTGACAGATATTTTTGACAAATAATTATAAACAGTAAATGTAATGCAATGTTAATTTATGCCTATAATTTTGACAAAAAAGTGTGAAACCTTTTCCATTAATTCACTACTACTACTTTGGTTAGGTTATGTTAGGTTTGGTTATGTTAGGTTAACCTAAGTTATGGTTAAGGCAGTGAATGAAGGGAAAAGATCCAAAGCGTGCCCTCTAAAGTAAATCTTAGGCTTTCAACAGATAATTGTAAATATTCTATTTACATATTCTTTTACTGAAAAAAATGAAACATATCATGATTAACAAATATTTTATAAAAATATTTCTTTTCCTTAAAAAGTATTTCCTGATATGTTTTCTTTGTTAAGTATAAAAAAGGTTAAAGGATATCTTATTTCGCTAGTCAAAGTAAGGGTCTAGTCAAAGTAAGGTCAAACAATTAACCTACAGACACGAACGGCTTTAAAGTGACCTCAAAATCACCACTAGTTACAGGAGAGTTAGATTGGGTGCGGTGACATAAATTACCCATCTAAGATACAACCACTCTCGATGTAGCTGACTGTCGTTGTCTTATGATAGTGCCGAAACTCTCCGGTAAATTCCATGGGTTATAAAAAAGTAGAACTGTTCAAACATCTTCATAACCTTAATTTTTATTCTATTTAGTTGCTATATTGTGTTTTTACTATAAATTAGGATTTGGAATTTTGGGGTGGACGTTTCCTAAAGTGCTAAGCCAACAGCCCCATACAATCTTACCATGAGTGGACTTATCATGATATTCTTATAAAATAGAAGGGTTTATTTTTTTATTCTTATGAGTTATAGTGAAAACTGTACGATTATGAAAGGTGCAATATAATGTTCAATATGTTTTTGTGTGAGGTATTTTAGTTTAAAAACTTCACGAATGAAAATGTTCACAAATAAAACTGTAAAATCGCTTTTAAATATATTAAATCTTTTATAAATATCATCTCATAGTCCACTATAAATAAATTCTTTGCCTATCAAAGGGGCATCAAATATTATTATGGACTAAATCCTTTAAATTCTTCCAAATCTATGGTTTTTGTCCCGTTAAGAATCTCAATTTTTAAATAAAAATATTACATTTACCGTGATAATAATAATTCTTCCTGTTAAAAAAGAAGAAAAAATACAGTCCATACATTTATATATTCTTTTTACAAGTATTCATGTTAAATTTGTGTTTATAATATTGCTTTGTTAGGTCGATTTATTTTTAGTACCAGGAAAGCCGATCTCCGATTGGGTTCATATCATCTAATCGCTGACTTCCAATACCGAATTTAAATGAAACCCAAGATACTGAAACATGCCATGAAGCTGAAATTGAAAATACAGATCTTGATTCAAACAATGAAACAAATCTTATGACTTGTAATAATACTTTGCAAACAACTTCTACAAATAATTCTGGAAATACCTTACAAACTTCTAGCAACTTTCTTAATTACGATTTGCCATCAACCTCAACACCGAGGTTGATGGCAAATCGGTGTTATTATTAGTTATATAAATAAGGATTATTATTAGTTACTTTACATTAGAGGTTAGGGTGATCAAGGTAACCCTAAGTACACAGCCCACCCTTGACACACAACACATGATTTCTCCTGAGACTATCTGGGCCACATTGTTGTTATAAGACGTAACAATACATTTTCAACAACTAGTTTTCCTGCTAATTGTTTTTTTTTTTGTATGATTATTAAAGATATAATATATTTTAACGTTATCCCAAGTATACAGTAAGCACGCCCTAATCATCTGTATAACATTAAAACTGTCTAAATGGCTATAAAATAATAATTTATATTTATGTACAAGCCAATTTATAAACTAAAAGGTTTATTAAGTATTCTCAAGAATATAAATTACATATCTTTAACATCGAAACATATTAGTTTCAAATTTATAAGTTTTTTATGCATACTCACTACAAATATATTCAATAATAATAATAATCCTTTATTGCCATCAAACTTTACAGCATTGACAAAGTCATAATTGCAACTATATATTGCCAAGTCATTCTTAATATAACTTAACCTAACATAAAATAAATACATAACATATTAAACTATTAAATAGAGTTAGCAAAATATCTTTAAAATATTTGAAAATATGGGAAACTAACTTTTTGCAATGCTTATCTTTTGTTTCGATTACACTTCAGGTTACCCAGGGGAAGGGGCCTCAGTACATTTTCACTAAGCACCTCTGTTATCTCGGGTAAGCATGAGCTATTATAGTATGTTGAATTTAAGTACTATGATTACATATATAGTACTTAAATTCAACAAATCAAAACTAAAAAAACCCTTCAATTGAGTAAAATGGGTTTATAAGTAGCCAGCAATAAACATTTTTAAAGAAAGCTTTGGGTTGATATTTTTGAACTAAAGTGGCAAGTTTATTATATATTTTAATGCTTATTACAGTGTGACTGGATAAGCTCTTATTCAGTCTGTGGAAACCAATCACAGCCCTGTTGTTGTTACGAATTTCATATTTACAAGTTTCATTGAAATGTAAAAACTCTGGATGATTTAGAATGTATTGCATTATGTCATACAAGTATAAAAACATTACAGGACAGAACTTGATGTACATCACTATTTACAGATTATCTAAGAAGTTACCCAGTCGTGTTTCTATATTATAGAAAATTTAAATTAAATTGTTTAAGTACATTTTTTAATAGTTTAACTGTTGTGCTACTTTTACTAATATCGAATTGAATGTTCAAATCTCCACCTATGACAATGCGGTGGTTATGCTAATCGCTGAGAAAATCTAAAAACCTTCAAGTTTTTTTAGGAAAATGCCTGGACTGCCGGATGTTGAGTGATACACAGATATCACAATTAACGATAATTGATCAATCGTTAATCAATTGAAATTAATCAATCGTTAACGGCTGACGCCTCAAAATGAAATTAATATAGTAATGTAGACAGTGGACTAAACAGAATTTATGTTAATTTAAATTTAATTTATTCGTCATTATTGTTATAATGAGAGATACTTGTAATCTAATGGTCCTTAAGTTTTAATTATGAGTTTTAATATTTAAGGATTAAAAATTAAACACAGTACCAAATAAAAGAAACTCTTATCACCAATAAGACGAGTCAATAAATAACCAATAAACGACACAATATTGTTACATACAATATTATGTCTGCAATGCAAGCATTAATGTAGACCTTGAAATAGAAGCATATGATTTTGGCGTAATTCGTGAGGTGAAAAAGCCTCCGTGTGTTTCATAGTTTACAATTAATTACTAAATCTACGTTTATATAATGTGTTCTCCATAATATATACAGTGAGGCTCAAAGATTATATATTGAACTCTCAAGCTAATACCTTAGTGTTTAGCTAAATAGTAATATGACACGTTACTAAGAAAGGTATTACTGTATATCAGAGAAACGTAAATACAGACCGTTGTCACACAACTATGGTTTGGTGTTCATTATTATTTCTACAATGCTCCAGGCTGCACGAGAAAAATGTTTTCAGTACGGTTCGTATCTTATTTTCAATTTTGTTGTCTTAATTTACATTTTAAAACCTTGTAAAGTGTTTTACTTTCTTTCTTTCTACATATATTATTTTAACCACTAACAAAGATGGATTGGATTTCAAGAATATGTTCTGGGAAATAAATTAAACAATGCAATCTACAGGAGACAGGCACGGAGTTAGGAAGTACTCGTATGATAGTAAACGCTTGAAGATCGGTTTTCAGAGTCCAACAACTGTGGGAATGATGACTTAAGGGTTTAAAACAAATATTGACTACTCACCAAAAGATTAAGATTTCCACTGACACTGGATCAAGCAGTGGGGGACTCCACGGACAAATGGAATCAGGGGGCTTGGTGATTATCTAAGCTGATTGGATATGGTAGGGATTACCCTAAATTTTTGTATTTGGTGACGTTCACTTTTATTGTGTTTGTAAGTTTTCATAAGTCATCACTAAGCTTGTTTATAAGTAGATTGGTAGATCACCAGTGGTCATCTCGAATTGTACTCATTTAATTCGAAATATTTTATTACTATACGTTGTTCCTATAAGTGATAATACGAATAATATTAACTAAATTATTATATATTTATCAATATTAGATTCTTGCAAAATGTTCAAACAAAGTACGTTTGTAGGAACTAAAATATGTGAGAATAACTTAATCTTATATGTTTAAACCCTAATAACAAATTTATTGTACCTTACTATTTTTTGATTATAAAATCAGTTTATATTTTTGTCAAAAAAAACTTTGAAGTATTTGTAGAATTAACATAGTAATTTTAAGTCTGATTTATTTAAATCTAGCAATTTTGTTAGACACTTTAGTTTTTCTTTGACATTTTTGTAATTTAAAACTGTTGTTATTCCAAAGGGATCTGGTAAAGGAACAGTAAAAACCCAGTAAGTGGAATCAAGGCCTTTGTGACAGAAAACTGTACCTGACTTAAAGGATTTCCTTGACATAATAACACGCATTTTCTGCGTAACTCCACTTTCTTTTGTATAAGAACTTCTTTCTTCTTTCACGAATATTCTTAAACTTCATAAAAATATAAAATATTTACAATAATAGTCTTTATTATGTTTATGTATAATTGGCTTAAGTTATATTTTTACTGAAGTTTGATGTTAAGTTTATGTATAGTTTTATTTAAGGTATTTTATAATTTATCATTTAATGTATATAAAATTTAATAATTAATGTTCTTGTGTTAACTATTAGAGAATCGTAAAATTCTTTAACTGTCAACATACACCGTAGCTAAGGGATTAAAGCACTGGCTGATCGGTTCGGGTTCGATTCCAGATCCAGACTCTGTTCAGCTGCTCTCGTGGTTCGGAAGTCACGTTAATCCGGCGGTCCTCAGGTTAATTGTTAGAGAGGGCTTCTTAGCCGTCATTTAGTATGGTAAAATAAGACGATCCTGAACGTATTAATATAGTTAGGCTTATTTCCTGAACACTTTATAAATCATGGCTTCTATAAATCGTAAAATAAAATTAATATTTTGATAAAGGCACTTTATTCAAATAATACGTGTGTTAAAGTAAGTCCAAGTGGAACTTAATGCGTACCATAGTTCTAAACAAATATTTTATTTTAAATTTGTATATTTAGTAATATCCTTTATGAAAAAATGTCCATGCACTTGTACACATTGTAGTTCAAGTCTTGCTGTTTATAACTCGTTATCCAGCATTACGTTATAATTATACGTTATTAATGAAAACATCAGTTTGATAAATGTTGTGAGCAAAAATTTATATCATACGATTTCTGAATGTCTTGATGGTATTTTTCTCCCAATAATCGAGCATGTTTTTTTAAAAAAAAGGGCTCAAGTCGTTACGTACACACACACACACACACACACACACACACACACACACACACACACACACACACACACACACACACACACACACACACACACACACACACACACACACACACACACACACACACACACACACACACACACACACACACACACACACACACGCGCGCGCGCGCACGCACACGCACACGCACGCACGTGCACACGCGCGCGCGCACACACACACACACACACACACACACACACACACACACACACACACACACACACACACACACACACACACACACACACACGAATGTGAAGTACTGATTTGTTGTGGTTAATTGTAGTTCCGTAATTGTGTACAATATCAATTACGTTAAGATAATGTAAACAGGGTCCATCTCTGATGTCAATTAAGTTAATTTACCATTGAGAGGTTTCAGTAATTAGTGATAATGTCACAGCCTCAATCTGAACATATCTTACAATTATTGAAGCAGTGCAATAATATGGCACAAAACTATTTGATATTCTTATTGACTATTGTTTCTTTTCTTATTTTGCTGGATTTCACATACAAACAATTTACGTAACATAAAATTTAAGTTAGGTTTCATGTTCACTTTAAATATATATTATACAAATGTAAATACTACAAAACAGTTATTATCTAACTACATATATCCAATTCAGAATATATACTATGGAATATAATTGTTTACATATAATTAGCTAACGGAAGTAGAACAAATACAACTAAAATACTAGTTGAGGACTAGTATTTTAGTTATTATTGAAATACTGCATTTGGATTGAATCATCCTCACTTCGTGCCTGGGACGTCTAGACGCTGCGGGTCGTAGGATATCATCATTTTGTAATATTTGATTATATTATTGTTTTATACCTACTAATTGTTGTCTTTTCAGGGTAAAATGTAATTGTAATAGTTAATTAGATTAGATAGTAGTCCCAGTCCTTCCAAGTCACATAAATCCTTTTTTCTGTGCATCATTAATGTTATTATAAATTAGTAGTGTTTTTCAGGTACCATATATTTATTTTATTTATGCTTAATTAATGTAATATAATTTCTGTCTGATTGGAATATTCATTTAATTGTTTTTTTTAATTTTTTCGTTGATATCGTGATCTTGGCAGAGCCTAATTGGTTATATTAATTTCACCCTGTTAAAATTTTTTTTATACTTAGTAGAAGTTCATTTTGCTGTACCACATTCTAGGATCTAGGTTAAAATGTAGATAATTATTAATGTAGATAAGTTTACTAGTTTACGAAAGGAGTTTTATAACATGTCTGTGAAGATGTAATTTAGTTTTTAGCACTTGAAAAAGATTTGGGTTTTACCAAACCGAAACGTCGTGTTTTTTAATTTTAAAAACAAAGTTAAAATTGAAAATTATAAAAATTTTATTTGAGATCTTTTTATTGTAGATAAATTAAAAAGGCACATTGATCGTGAAATGTAATGATCATACATAGATCTGTTGAATAGGGCCTCCAGCCATTACGTGCTCTCCCCCCTCTGGTTGTTCCCCTCGGTTTTCAGTTTATAAGGTTATTCCTGTCTTTAGTAAGCTCTAGGCTGTGGCCTACGAGTTTATGTGAACAAGTTCAACGATTTTTAGAAGTTTTCATCTTTTTATATGTGAGTCTAACAGTGATTTGTCCATTTTGCCCAAGTGTTTTCTTTTAGTAAGTTCCAAATGGAAATAGTTTTTACTCAACTTTTTATTTATTCAATAGGCCCAAAGGAGCAAAAAGACAGGCTTTTAAAAATTACACGTAACTTGTACATATGTTACAAATCACGAATTTTCATTGCAAGAGTAGATTTAAAATAATTACATTTTTATAATTTATTTCCTTTTTAAAGTTACTAAGCAAAAAGATTATTGGCTGATTATTTTCATAAATATTATCAATTTGAGTAGGTCTATAGCTATAGGCAACACTCAATACCCGGTTCTCTGTATTTATTCGTTCTTACAGTATACTTACATTAGATCTCAATGTAAAAGGATCTTACTAAAATTTGCCAACTGCCTCCTGGTGCTTTTCTTTCGTTGTTGTTCTTTCCCCATCTCAAATTTATGTATTACCAGTGGCTTTGACTTAGGGGTTTTGACTATTACAAGATCACCATCAAGCGTTGCTGTTACTTGGATGGGTCTCATCCTTGTACCAAGTCCGACTGTCCGGTCAATGGTGGTGGTTCGGAAGTCAAATTTGAGACTTGGGCCCCAGACTAGGTGTTAGAGATGGATTTTTAGCCCTAAATGCATGTGGTAAAGTTAGACGTCCTTTATACTTATCACTAAAACCATTGAATCTTGGTTCGAAATTTCCAGTTTTTACGATTATCCAGCGAAATATTTATAATTCTTTACAAAGTTATCTAAGATAAATAGAAGTGACAAAAAACTACTTATTCGCCGATCAATCTATTTGTGTTGTGAATTGTTAGAGGAATAGCTCTTCCAATCCCAGATTTCTCTCCATAACTAGACCAAAGAATATTAAAAGTATTTTGATATATTTTAATCGACTCTCCTATTACAGCCTTTAATTTTCATATTACAAACAGCAAATGCCACAACGCGCTTTATACTAAAATGTACTAAGGCTTAGGTGAGTGTTTTAGGTAATTTATCTCTTTCTAGACGCCCAAGAATCCTTCTTGACTGTAATTAGTGGACTTAGCTTATATTTCATATTTTATGTAATATTATATGGGACGTACAGTTCAGAAGCAAATAAAGTATGCCTGCCAAAATTTAAATTGAAGATTTTTCTTATCTTTAGGCATTTATGTTGTGGAATTGAAACAAATTTTGGATTTATATTCATATTACTGATATTTTACTACCTCATACCTTATATGAAGATATTAGCAAAGTATTTGTAGTATAAGTATATAGACGATTTGTTGGCTGTTTGTTTATTCGTGATATTATTATCAGAAATTGGACAAGTAACAAGCAGATATTAGATAGGTAAAGACAAATATTGATAATATTGAAGAATTACGCAGTTAATTCATTTAAATAAAATATAAATTAGATAGTTAATCTACATCACCTAGATTGAAAAATCCACTAAATAGAAAAAAATACAAAAATGATTGTGAATACTTCAAAATTACGCAGTATAAACGTAAGAAGGAACAAACAATACATTTCTACCTTAAGGCATATTTCAGGGAAATTTGTAAAAGGTCAAAGGAGAAATATACATTACCTCGGTTCCGACGTCACACTTCAATCACCCTCCGTAAATCCTGGGGATGATGGATATTGTAATGTACGCCCTGTGAACAAACATTAGCTAGAATTTATCGTCAGCCATAATTGATCAATTTTTAATGAATCGAATAGCTATGTTAAACTTTGGTCAAGTATGCAAGTCAGTAAAAGTACATTTTTCCGCACTTCTTATGAAGTATAAAAAGTATTTTATTATTTAATTACTAAAAGCGCTTATAAATATAGAAATATTTTTATGTAAAGGAAGGGATATTTTGTACATTTAGGTATCCTAAATGTAATAATAAATATTCATAATAATGTAATAATAAATGCACGGTATTTACACTAAATTATATAAATTATTTAGTGAATCTTAATCAGTTTTGTTTGACAAAAGCTACGAAATATTTACTCTTATATTCAAATTCGTACCACTTTCGTTCCTTAAATTAATAAACGTTTTCAAATTGAACTACTTTCTGTCATAGCTTGATGTACTTAAGCAAACTATTTTGATTGTTCAATTAAATAAATAAAACTTAAAAAAAATTAACGTGTGATATTTTTTTAAAACACGTACATAATTACATATTTTGACATTTAGTTTATAGATAATGTGTATTTAGTATTCTAAAAGATATAAAATTGAAATTAGCCAACACTTTTATTGACTAGTTTCCATGTTAGTTTATAACAAAAAACAACGTTTATTGTACTTTTAAGTTTTTGATTAGTAAGTTATTATAAGTTTAAAAACATATTTGGTATATTTATCCAAGAATCTATAGCATATATTTTTTTAATTTTTGTATTGGAAATCACTTATAACAAACATTTATAAATGTAAAGTAGAAATAAAAAAGTACTATTTGAGAGTAAATCTTGTATGTGATAGATGTAAGCTATTTTTTCCCAGATTCTGTGTAGATTTACAGCAAACTACGGAAATAAGTTGTGTTTATTACTTTATATTCCTGTTTAACTAATAAAATTGAATACAAAATGTTAATATTATAGTATTATTATCAATGTTACATGAATTATCTCATATTCGAGTATATATATAAATTTAACGTGGATCGTGTATTTGTAGTTTTAAGTAATTATTTCACGACACAAATCTTAAATTAGTTGAAATTATATTATTTTGATTTGACTATAATTGGTTCATTATTGATTTTATAAAAGGCCTACAGTATTGGTGGCTATTTACTAACTCAGTTGAAATGCTGAAATCAATTATTATTTTACAATTAATTATTCCACAATTCAATTTTGAATTACACTCACATGTATACTCCTATGTAAAATAGGCAGGTAATTATTATGTTTAGTTAATTATTCCAGGTATAAGACATGGAATTTAATTTAGTGTAACATTTTCTGTATACTAAATGATAATAGAGTAATATTCAGTAATTTTGCTGGTATTTTTATTTATTGGATTAAGAATCCATTCAATTGGATACTTACACGCCATATGTTTACTAAAAATAAATAATACCATAACCTTTGCTAGTTGAATTTAACGTGGATATTATGAGGATGACGCCCATAATTACATTAAGATATAAGTGATTTAATGGCCAAGTAAAAGTTACGTGTTTTGATGCACACACGACTTGGCGATTTCCAGAGAGATGAACTTTTATCCCTGAAGGTCTGGGGGATTGTGAAAATCAAACAGAATAGAAAAGCCTTCTAATTGAGGGAAACAAAATAGAAACGTACTTATGTTCTTTTATTTGGATATATAATATACTTATATTAAAGTACGGAAATATTTCAATAACTATTTTTGGAAGTAAATTTCATTCGATACGTCTAACTAAAACTGTAAACTTTATAGTCGATATTTGTCCTAGCAAGTAAGTAGGTTAAAAACCTTCACATAAAACTAATCAAACTTAAAATAACTAAAAAGCTGTATGTTCAATACTTATTTTTAAAATATTAACAATTATATTTTATTCTTTTATGTTATACCCCTAAATACAACTATATTCAATATTATTATACATTATTTATTTCTAAGACGCCAATCGTAGAGATATCGGCGAATAAAATGGTTGAGTGAGTGTGATGAGTGTAAATGAACGAGTGTAGTCATTGTTATAATCTGAGTTCGACTTAGCTCAGAAAGGACTATTTATTAATAGCCCAATAGCCAGGGCAACTATGTGACCTACAGCTTTACGTGGAATTAAAACCACATAGTATTGGTGTGATTTTAAGCTAACTGGCAAGTCTGACACTCAGTTCTCATTCTTTAACAACATCTAAACCTTGAATACCAACCAACATAAACACCCCAGACTTCCATAGTAGTGTCCACGTCTTTATATATATGCGTGGAATTCTCCATGTGAGTTAGTCAATCAAATTTGTAACTAAGAAGACTACCTAAAACATGTTAGTTGCAACTCAGCTGTCAAACATGTTAGTTACAACTCTGTTGTCAGACATGTTAGTTACAACACTGCTGTCAGACATGTTAATTACAACTCTGTTGTCAGACATGTTAGTTACAACACTGCTGTCAGACATGTTAGTTACAACACTGCTGTCAGACATGTTAGTTACAACTCTGCTGTCAGACATGTTAGTTACAACTCTGCTGTCAGACATGTTAGTTGCAACTCTGCTGTCGGACATGTTAGTTACAACTCTGTTGTCAGACATGTTAGTTACAACACTGCTGTCAGACATGTTAGTTACAACACTGCTGTCAGACATGTTAGTTACAGCTTTGTTGTCAGACATGTTAGTTACAACTGTGCTGTCAGTTAGACATGAGTTCTCAGCTGACTCCAATACACTTTCAACATGCTAAATAAACAGGTTCACGTCAGGTTTATCTTAGTAATGCGTTTTATGTTTAAGCTCTACAGAATATTAGAGTGTATAAGATGATTAGGTTAGTTTTTAACAATAATTGCTAAAATGCAATGGATTTACTAATTTATGTTTAATTTGTAAGTGAATACCTATAACTACGAGTTATATGAAAAAACATATTTTAGTGTTATTAAATTATACAGTTAAATCAGTCAAAGAAAAGAAAATAAATTGTAAAAATGTCAAAAATAATAAAAAGGAACACGTATATCTTTATTTAGGAAAGTATAAAATGTTACAGATGATATTTTAGCCACTAAGATAAATCTTATTATCAGACTATTCAGTGTGTCCCAAAAGTCCCGGAACGTTTTGGACCGTTACAGATGAAGGTACCAATCTTTGCACATTGCTTCTGGACATTAAAAGCTATTCTTTAAAATCTTAAAATCTAAAACATATTTAAAATGTTTAAACCACCACCAATGTTGTAACGGATAAAGCTTTTAAAGTGCTGTTTGCGGCGTTCTTCTATTCTTGACCAGCCCTTTAAAATGAGGTGAATATAAATCTATGCTTACATTAAAACTTGTCTACTGATTCCTTGTGGACCGTTCCCATAGAAAAATAGCAGGACACTAAATACATCTTAAAATAGGTGTTTGTACATTAATCATGTGTGGAGTTTCATCTTGCTATAGTTACGTTGAAATTAAGCCATTCTTGAACTTGCACATAAGAACAGTATGAAAACTTTCGAGCACCGCCATTTTGTTTATATTTAACTTGTTGAGATATAATAACTTGTTGAGATATAAATTGCGGCATGGTGTTCTACTAATGAAGACCTATAAAAAGGTATGCTTGTAAATCTATCCTTATATTTAAGATTTTCCTCTGACTCTTAGTGGGCCGACCCTGCTACCAAGGTAGTGGATCACTGAATACATGTTAGAATAGAGTTTTTTATGTCCAGCAGCAAGGTGCAACGTGTTTTATCTTCATCTGTAACGGTACAAAAATATTTAACCGTGCGGGACTTTTGGGATATATAGTAGAATTAAAACATCTTATGAGGTTTGTATTTACTGTTGTGAATTCGAGCATAAAACAGTATAGTTATGAAAACCCATAATTACTCATATTTATTTTTCTCAGCTATCTTGAATAAATTACACAATACGTTATCTAAGTTTTAAAGAGTATTTCGTCACTACCAATAATTATTCTTGTTTAATAAGGTGTTTTATCATGATAATTTAAAATGGCAACTATATAATAAATATTGCTCCAACACCATATCTTTTAGAACGGGTTTAAAGGTTACTTTGTCCATAAAAATAATCTAACATTAAAACGAGTTAGTTATATGATAATTGATATTATACTTAAGGTCAATCTTTTACTTTAACTAATTACAATTCCTAAGTATTGATAATATTTATATATAAAATGAATCTATATAGAATAAAATGTTCCCCTTGAATGACTTAAGAATGCCTTTTAGTATAGGCTTTTTAAAAATAAAAAATAAACTCTTGGTCCAGGGATTCTGAACAGTAGTAATTTTATTCAGCCCGTCTCATAAACACTATATCTTACTTTACATAATCAGCATGAGAGATTTATTGTAGTGCTAATCTCGGACTTACGAATTTAGTGTCCATATAAAAAAACTTGGTCATACTTAGGTTTAGATGTGACTTTTAAAATATGTTTTATGTTTGATACGATGTAATAATTGTTTTTTTCTTTTCATTTTATTGCAAATTTATTTGCCGACTTATGAGATACTAAAACATATTACACCTTAATTAAACTACAATGTACTTCGAATTTACGATTATTCACAAAGATGCAGTTCGATTAAGAATATAAATAATTATAATCTAAAAGGCTTTAGTAGAATAAGCTGGAAATTAAAATTGACTTGATGAAAAAGTAAGACTGAATACAAGCAAAAACGATTTAAATTCTTGAGTATATGTTTTATATATGTCAAAAATCTAAAAAAGGGATAAGTGGAATCACGTATCTGCCTTTAAAATAAAACAATTCTGTGATAATTTTTTAACTGAAATGATCATGATTAGTTTTGCAAATGTTCGACCACATATTTCGACAAATGAATTAATTTATATATATGTAAATATAAATTAATTAAATGTATATAATTAGCAAATGATTCTTCAGCAGTTCCCAATTTAGAAACTCCGGACAACCGTCCTGAGTTTCCGACCGTGTTTAGCCTTAGTATAGAAGTAAGTTTGGTAATCCTCAGTTTTATTCCTATGAATCCCTCTGGTCTGAGGAATCATAGGAATCGATCTATCGCCATTATGTTTTACATTTTCTACTTACAATATAATGAATTTTTTGTGTTATGTTCACTCGTATTGTATGACATTTATTATTAAATATTTGAGTAGAAAGCATCATTATTGTTTTTTTTTATATTTTTTTATCACACTAATAATATAAATAGCACTGTAAAATTTGAATAAAACACTATAAAATTGTGACTTGTGTCTAATTTTTGTCACTGTATAATTGAGGTTAAGTGTAAGAGAGGACCTAATGGTCCTAACTTTGCCTCAGAAAATAAAACGTTTTTCATTTCATTTCATTTTATTAAAAATCAAACAATGCAAACTTCTATGGAACTCTCAGAGCTATACATAGTTGCTTATTAATGATGTACCTTTTCATTGTCAAGTATAAAGTAGCGATACTTAAATACATTACAATTATCCCTTATTGAACCAATGTATTTGGTCAAAGAGCATTCTTTGTGGATGTTACCAGTAATTATTACATATTGAATCTGATAATACTAATTTTTGTTTTGTGAACTAAACATTCCAGACTAAGAGATTTTGTTTATTATTAGACTCCAATTCCATATTAGATTCCCTTTAATCACAAGATGATATCAGTGGTCTGTGGATCTAATACCCTAGATGTACGGGCAATCTGTTACTCTGCTCTTTATCTCCAATTCCATATTAATCACCCAATCTCAAGTTGTAAGCAGTGGTCTGTGGATGTAATCGCCTTGACGTCTACCCGGTCTATTACTCTGTTATTCAACTTCAAATTCATGTTGATTCCTTTCGTTTAGTTACAAGACGAAAGCAGTGGTCTGTGGGTGTATTCGACCAGGTGTACTTGACGTATAGCCAGTCTGTAACTCTGCCTTAAACTCTAATTTATTAGTAGTTTATTCTTTTTAATCACAGCACACGTAATATGTTTCGAAAAAAAAGCATTAAATTAGTATAAATTAATGTGGTATTATCACTGAAATATATTTTAATTTGAATGAACAACTTTATTAATAAGCCTAAAGCATTGCAATTCCTAATTATGATATACTTAATACGTTTGTCTATAGTTGTACTAACTTTTTAAAATCTTAGGCCCTATCAAGTAAAAGAATTCTATAAGGAGTACTGGTTTCTTGGTGAGTAAGTAGTAATTTTTAGATTAACTTAGAATAAAATGTGTCATGCCTAAGCTTTTGTTAATTTTTAAAAAATAAATAGTTTTTTAGTAAATTTTGTTGCTTAATTTTTCTCCTTACTTCAAATCAACAAACAGCTTTTGTAAATATCCAATAAAATCATCTCATCCAGTTAATGGTTTAAGGAATGGTTTGATTTAACCCCGAGTTCACCATATTCCTCATATCAGCATACCTGATTGCAGCACAGTTAACGGACAACGTTATACACCTGCATCGATAATTGCTCATCTCTACGTAGAATAATAAATAAAGTCATCGATAAAAAGTATTAATCAAGGTCTTATTTCCCAGACAAAGTTAGGAAAAAGGCCTTTTTAACGTAGTCAACTAAGGCTTTACGGTGACTCCCAAACCACTTCCCGTGCCCAGGCAGGTGTGCTTTGTGAAGGAAATATCTCACTGGTTACCCATCCAAGGAACAGCCTCTCGCTTGTGATTATTCTCGGAACCCTCTTGTCAAGACTCAAGCAACATGTCTACATAGGCTTTGCATATAAGAGAGTGAACACATCTTGTGTTCATCCAAAATCATATAATACATAAATAAATCTAGAATGTACCCTATGAAAATAATATAAATAAATACCCGCAATTCCACAGTATTGAATATGTAATTATAAGTCAGTTCATTTATAACTAAATTATGTATCAACCTTATATTTGAAGGATATTTATTGCAAAGTAATTAAATAGTATTAAATTTAGTGATACACTTCCAAATTATTCATTTCAAATTTTAAATTACAATATTAATTATTGTACTCTTGACTAAGATTTCAGTCTTCTATCTATCCAGTCTACTCATAACTATTAAAAAAACTACCCATCTAGTTATACTTAGTCAGTTTTAACTAGCACTCCCCTCACAAAATACTATATACTACTGATCAATTTACTTTATGAGAAATGAAAAGTGTCAATAATAAAAAATGGATCTTTCTCTACGTACTATTATAAACCCTTCTTTTTTATAGTGCACTTAATAGAGGAGTATCAAACAGTTGTATGATATCTAGTCAGGTATTCAAGAACCGATTTAAGATTCTTGAGGTGTTAATTGTAAAGACCACAATTATAAGCCTCTGCAGCCTTGTCTTTCAATTTATTATCAGATGATAATCTCAGATATGAGATGCTGACCCAACTTTGTGTGTATTTCAAGGTGAATGTGAACACATATATGTGTGTAGGATATTTGGAGGAGGCCTGTTCAGTCTTGTTACTAACTGAGTTCAACCTGTGTTCGAAAAAGGAAAATGACCATTTATTAATCCCTTCGACAACTAAGGGATCTACAGCATTAAGTTGAATCAGAACTACGTCTTATTTGTCTGATTGCCAGCTAACTGACAAGGCCGATACTCAGGTTTCTTCCCTACACACCATCTGAACCTTGATTACCTACCATCCTACATGGAACCTTCAGAATTCTGTAGTGGTGTCCACGTCAATGGCAACCATTGAGCGGACATCTCGTCGGTATTAAGAGGTCTCAGTAGACTATAGAACCTATTGCCTACAATAGGTTTATGGAACTTTGTCCCCAAGTAGCTGGATTACAGTACTGCTCTACCAGTGGCAACAATCTATGATAATTCAAATTTCATAAGAATACGTTATAATGGTCTCTTTGTTAAAAGATTAAGGATCTTGGTGGTATCTTTTCAAGCAGTTTATTACTTGACTACCACTTTGAAGCTAGCCGTATAAAAGTATGGTTAGCTGCAATTGTAAATAAAATATTTTCACGATAATATTCAATAACACGTCTATTTTAGTAAAGGATTCAGTTTTACCTACATCAAGATATTATTCTATAAAATATATTTAATATTCTAGGCGAATCTCGTAAACTTTATCCATGTAACTTGAATCATGTCATTGTGAAATACCTTTACTTATTTACGGTTTGTAAATGTTAACTTAGGTTACTATGTTAACTTGAAGATTAAAGCTTTACAATTCGTTGTTCACACAACAACAGTGGGGAGAGCAATTTGCATGTTAAATTGCGTGACAGAAGAGTAGTATTGTCAAGACGCAAGACACATCACTGCCAAATTGTGTCTTGTTACCTTTTGAGGCCAGAAATGGCAAATCTGTTGCTAAGTTTTCAATATTTCTTGCCTCTAGTCCTATTTGAAATAAGTCCTATAATTTCTTAGTTTCTTTTTTAATTATTTTTATTGCATATATGTAGAAAAATAAGGTTTAATATTAGTTTAAAATATCCCCAATAAGACATGTAAATAAGTTTACATGGCAAACGCACAGGTAATCTAAATTTCATGAGGTACTTTTAAATTTCGTGTTGGAAGTGGAATTTTTATTTTGTATAGTATATTTAGGCTTAAAATGTATATTTATATAGACATTACGATTAAACAATTATTTATTTGAAATTGTTGTTATTGAGTTACAAAATCGTTGTACATCTACAAAGAAAGTGTTACCTTTATTATAGTTAAATACCAATGGTGTTAGAATGTTACATAGAATTGGAACATTCCAAAAACACTTGCATATTTGGTATATTGTTTTTGTAACATGATAATGAATTATAAATCTGGAAAATAAAAACCGGTTAATAATGAATAAATATTTAATAGTTGAAAACACATTATCTACGTTACATAATACGCAAAGCAATAAGTTTTATTATGAACATCATTGCTTGCTTATTATCAATTTGTTGCTCTTGTTATTTAAGTTGCTTAAAAAGTTGTTATGTTTCAAAAACTGTGTGAATATCACTAAGTATTAATTGTGAAACACATTAAGTAAATCAGTAAGTTAGTTTATGGAGTCTCATAGAATTTTCTCTCATTTGAGATGTTGATACAGTTTTATGCGTATTTTTAGGCGTATATGAATATGAGAGTAGAATTAGTATGAATAACCAGTGTAGTCTTGTTACTAACTAAGTTTTATTTATGATTAGAAAGGCCTATTTATTAATAGTAAATTAGCTATTAAAAATGAGGGGTGTACAGCTGTACATGGAATCCAAAACCACGTACTTTTCGTCTAACTTAGCTAATTTATTAGCCTGATACTCAGTTCCCTTCCTTACCTAATATGACTGAATACCATCAAATATGGACACCCATATATCTATAGTAGTGTCCTCGCTGATAGCAACCATTGAGCGGATGTCATGCCGGTATTAAGAGGAACGAGCATAGATCATATTGCTTTTATTGGATAGTATTATTTATATTCTTAAAGGCGTTGATATATTGGTAAAATAACAAAAAAAGTTGTAAAATATATTCATAAAAGATATAGAAATATATAAGGTTTACCAGTTCAAAACAAGTTAGAAAGTTAGTGAGAAATTACGAAATGTAACTTATTTTAATAGTTACAAAGTAAGATTCATAGTAATGGTGAATTTTCATACTCGTTCGTCTTAGAACCAGTGGCGAGTATATTAAAAGAAAAGAGTCCTTTGATCTTTGCAGCTGGCTGCAATCACGCCACCTTTGAGGAAATATCCCTTCAGAGTCCTTGCGTTTGGAACGGAAATGCGTGGGTCTGTAATGCTGTTTTATTGAAATATATACAAAAGAACATTAGAAAGATATGTTTATCTTTATAACATATACACCATAATGAAGATGAATACCTATTTTTAAACACAAGAATAATATATTGCAACCCCTTACACCATAAAGACCGAATACAAAGATTCAGTTCATAAGTTGGTGTGGACGTAAGGTAATAATATCATTAAGAAATAGTTCAAATTAACAATAAATCTTATTTATAATATTCTTCGTACGTGTATAATTTCCATTTAATTGGTCTTTGACAACATTTATTTAGTAACTTTCAGTAGTACTCTAATAAAAATTTAACATTGAAAGTTATTCATCAGACTGTAGATGATTTGTGGTTTAACAGTTGCAAATCTTTCTTTTTGGCAAAGATCCCCACGCATTCTCCATTTCTATTGGTTGGTGAAAGAGTAGTGGTGAGCCATTGAACATCAGCAGAGACCTTTATGAGATAATGTATACTTCAATTTTGGAAGGGTATAACTTTGTTTGACTTTTGTATTAAAAGTATGTTCAGTTATATTATGTGTGTGTTTCATCATTTATTTCTTTTTATTGAAATTATAATAAAATTTATGTATTCCCTCCATTAAGATGGGGGGATTGTCTTTGTAACATTGCATTAGCAAATGATACAAAGGTAACAACATAAAAGTTTGTGATTTAAGAATACCATTTTAAAGGTGTTTTCTAGAATAATCCTTGTACAAAATTGTGAAGAAAATTTGACTAATTGTTGGTTTCTTAGGTAATTATTTTCTACACGCATTATTGACATTGTCCTTGTCTGAAACCTTTCCTTTGTTTGCAAGGGACTTACGTGAGGGCAATCCTGCTCCAGGATAACTTGAGCAATGTTTATTTTAAAAAAAATTTAAAGGTTATATTTTAATTTTGTGTCAGCTTAAAGGGGTTTCTAGGTATTGTGTGGTATAAATATGCTAAAGGGAAGCGTATAATGGAGTGTTATAGGCTAAAAATAGGAAATATTTTTTAAAGTTGGTATAATTGTTATGTAATATTAATAGGCATTCATTATTAAGTAACAGTATGTAAAAAGAACTAATTAACAAAGTAGACTAATAAAATATGATCAAACAAGTTGTAACCCAATGTAAGTACAATGTTTTTATATTTTACACAAATGGAAAACTGCACAGGATTCATTGGTGCATTTATTTTGTTTGCCGATGACCAACATATTGTAGACAGTCTTAGTGATGAAGTAAAAACCTTAGGTAATTATGGTGTTATATAAATATTTGTTCAAAGATAAAATATGTGAAACTAATAAAAATATCAAATTAACTTTTAATCCCAAATAACATTAAATGGTTCAAAACAGTCTCCTTGATCAACGTTTAAAATCTAATAATTTACTTTACACTAATAATGAACTGAATCAAAGTTAAATGTTAATTTTTTTCATGTTACTTGTATAATTTTTTATAAAAATAGCTTGACAGGTTCTTGGATATGCATGAACTGTGAATTTAAATTGTGTCTAATATATTTGACAAATGTGTGTTATTAACAATCATATTATTTTGTACCAACTTTTTAAACTAGATTTAACTTTTTCAGTCAGAACAAATAAAAAAAAGAAAGAAATAAAGAAAATCACATGATCTAATACATTTTACGGAGAAAGTTTACGAGGCTTTTGTGGGTTTTGTGGTAGTATAATATGAGGCCCAAGCTTTATATTACCTCAACGAGGTTGCCAACCATGTGTGAACCAGGCATTCCAACCTGTATGGAATGATCGTCTTTATACACTATTGTAAGACTATCAAATAATATAAAAAAAAACCAGATTTTAATGTTATTTTTATACATCTTATTGCAATTATGTAATACAGTACAAGTGAACGTCACAGAACACAGATATATTTTAATAAAAGAAAAATGCACAAATATATCAAAATACAAGTACAACATTATTTGATGTTTATGCAGTTTGTGGTTATATTGTAATATATGTGTGTTGTATCACATTCACTTGTAGTGTATATGTACCAACACGTATTATGCTGGTTAGAAAACTAAATATGAAATGGGAAAACAGAAAAAGTTTGATATGAAATAATAATAACCCTAATTATGAGTAAAGGAAATATCACATAAACAAAAAAATAAACACCTTAAATAATAAACTGAAATTCAAGTTTGATTGTTTAATTATTTGACTATTGATAACAATTATTTTTCTTTATAACACACTTATTTGGTTATATTGTATGAAATAATATGAGGTGTTTATACACTGTACAGTCATAAAATATACTATACTTGTTTACATTTTTACTAAGGTAAACAGTTAGACAGGAATAAGGACACGTCAATGTGAAATCTCATCTATGACGTCACTGCATTGTGAATGGTCAAGTCGGTGGAACATATGTTCACTGGGGCGTTCAAGCCCATCTTATTGGCTCATTTTTATTGTATTACTTAATATAAATATCTCATAAACTTTAAATTCCATAGGGAAACTGTTTTTTTATTTTTTAATATATATCATGCCTAGAAAATAATTATAATTACTATTAACATATTCATCTTAGTTATTGATTGGAGCAAAATTAAACTATAATCTCTTTTTATATAACCATTCACGTAAATAAATATTATAATGCCAAGATATATAAAAAGTATTATTTCTTCTTTAAATCCGTTGAGTTTTGGTACGTATTATTTAAAAAAAATTATATTATTAAAATGATTTCGAAATTTATTGGGATTTTATTTCATAGAGTATTAAGGATAATTAATATCGATCTATATAGACCGATTTAATATGTTGTTAACATTTCCTTATATTTATCCTGTGGGATATTGCAGGAATAAGCTCAAGTTTACCAGAACGGTAAATATCCGACTGGTAAGATCCAGGCTCTGTGACATAAACCGTTTCCGGGTAAAAACTTTATTACACGAGAAACTATGTTAAGCTTTACCTTTCTTATTTTTCTAATTAACTAAACTTTTTCACTGTTTTATATACGTTACATATTCACATTGATTTAATATGAGTTAAACTGTTTTTTTTAAGAGAATTGAAATTATCACTATAACTATTATAATATTGTAGTAGTATTATGTTGAATCTAGTCCATTGACGTTAGTACGTTAACCGACATCAAGTATATCTGATCATTACACCTTCGTTTTGCTTAAAAATAAAATTAACATGCCCTTTTCTACCAAAGACTACAGAATATTTTAGTTAGTTAATACAATGTTAACTAATTAAGTGCAGTTAAATATTTAAACATTTTTGAAACACAATTTCTCTAAAATTAAAAAAAATTAATTGACATAGAAATCATTTATACTCTAATATATTGTTAAAGCAAAAACATATCGTACACTAAATTCATTCAGATGAAACTTGTAATTATATAGTGATAAGTTAATGTCGATATATTCATATTTTACAAATAAAGTCATGCAGTACCAAACATTACAAAATAAAACGTATTTCCTCTTGTTTGACATTTTTCGTAGGTTAAAATTATTGAAATATTATTGATATTGTGACATTAACATCTGAAATCAGGTAATTGTGTAAGCATAAATAACATTTACCTTCTTTAATTGAAAATAAATTAATTTTTAAAAGAACTAAACTTATAAGTAATTGATTGTTTTTCTTAGTAATGAAGACCAGTTTAAAATGGATAAGGGTACGAAAAAAGAAAAACAAAGATTAAATGAGTCTGGATCACATCTTGATTTAATAATCACTTATTGATGATGAATTATCAATATAAACCTAAATTGATGGAAAATGGTTTTGTTTATTCGTAATTTTAAAGCAGTATAGTTGGGTTTATTTAACTAATAATAATTAAATTAACATTCTTGTTGACTTAGAAAGGGGATTATTTAAGTAAATTTAAGATATCAATAAATTGTTTACCTGGTAATTTTTAGTTTGTAATTTAAATATATGGTAATATAGAGACAAATTTATACGGTTATGTACATTACATCTGGTATAATAAGCACTTCCAGCTGATGCATAAACTGCTAACTTCAGAGCTCAACATTTCAGTTGTTAAAAGTTGTGAGTTTGAGCTCATGTCAAGTTGTTTGCTTGTTAGGCACTTTTCTATATACGATTTGCATAAAAATGTACATATAGTGGGATTATTATAAATTATTACATTTCAGTGTATGACACTCTTGTTATAGTTTTAAAAATCGTTACCGAAATGTTAAAAAATACAAGGCTCAACATGAGGTATAAAAAGATATTCTATATTTTAATTTTTAATGTATTTTGTTTATGGATCCTTTAAAACATAATTTAATATAGCTTTTTCTGGAAAATAAAACTATGCCTACAAATAGTCGTTACAGTAACAATGCAATGCATTTAGGTATTTGTGAAACTAACAAATCAATATACAATGTTTTATCTATTAAGACATTAATATAACATTTAATCCTAGTGCATGATTAATTTCTTAAAAGAAAAATACTATAAATCAATGCTACAATATTTACAAGTAAAGGTTTCAGCACTGAAATATTTTTGAATTTAAGACTATTTTAAATTTCATTTAGTAATTTATTGCTACATAATTCACCAATATGTTAGAATAAATATAAACTATATTTACTTGCTGAAATGTCACTATATTACGAATATGAAATTAGTCCAGATTTCGGGGGGTTTATTTTATAAAGCCAAAATACATAACTATTTAAGGGTTTGCGTTAAAAAGTAATCGACTATATTAAACAATCCTTGAATGGTTTATGCCTACGATTTCTTATTGGTTTAGAAATATAATAAACCTTCTATTACTCAACT
This sequence comes from Stictocephala bisonia, assembly GCA_035578905.1. Classification (NCBI taxonomy): domain Eukaryota; kingdom Metazoa; phylum Arthropoda; class Insecta; order Hemiptera; family Membracidae; genus Stictocephala; species Stictocephala bisonia. Next base: position 65,645 of record JAQJVL010002106.1, read on the forward strand.
TATAAAATTTATCCTTCTAATATTTACTTTTAGTTCTAAAACTTTTGATTAATGCGCACACAATTATTGTAATACAAAACATATCTTAGTAGTGCATTATTAAGATAATAAAGTGCGTTACAGTGGTAATGAGTATTTCAAATTACAATTTCTTATTACAGCAGGGTAATTACGCTGTCTCAGGCGATCACTCAACGTCTTTATTTGGGGCTAAGAAATGATTTGCATTTATATTACCATTTATCAGATTTTAGCTTATAAATTATAAAAATTCCTTTCAAACCAACACTTATAATAAATTAGAATGTTTCGTTTCCGCAAAAACATGTTAAAGCTTTTCTTAATTTTAAAAGCATTAATAAGATTTTAAATTGCAAATATTATAATTTTAAAAGTACTGTTAAAAATAAAAGTTAAAAACTTATTTTCTTTTTTCAAAGTTATTTCAACAGAGTACGCAGTTTTATTCAGAAGTTGAAATAGGTAATTGCTATTTCAATTACCTACTTGTAATTTCTAGCACAGTTGAACGTTTTATTACTTTTAAAGTGGTATGTAATCATGTATTTCTACGAGTTATATAAGCTTAAATTTCAAATTAATAGTTTTACATACATTTATACGTAAAAGTGCATTCAAGTTTTTATCTGACAAACCTAGACAAAGGGAAATCTACCAGTAACTTTAATGATACCACTTTGATGATTTTACGGAACATATGAAATGCCATAATGCCAGAAATTTAATTATGATGTCATTATTTTAATTTATTTTCTATTAATTAACCACTCAACAAAGAAAAACAATGCCAATACTAATATAAAGCATAAATTTATGCCAGTAAGAAGTTATTTGATCTTCTTTCGACCAGTTTTATAAACATATAAACTGGCAATATATATAAACCGAGTTCATTTTAACCACTTGTTATTGTGGTCTGGGTGTTTCAGTCGTGGAGAATACATAGTTTTTTAATTACTTTTTTGATTCCCATAGTTTCGAAATATTAGGTTAAAAGGAAATCTAATAATTTATTCCTATCGATTATAGAATCATTTTACTTTAGATATGTACTTGAGGCTTTGTTGTAGTAATTATAAGTACGATTTGTTACATGTAAAAATAAATAAATTCTTGCTGTATGAGTTTTAAAAGGAATGGCATCTAATTAACAATAAGAATACAAATATTTTAAGTGATATTTCATAAACTTTAGCGAAATGTGATTGAAATTATCTCAAAATAAAAGAAGATGACCTTAGAATAACGTTAGTAACAAATTAACGTTTTTAATTAATAACTTTATTTTACAATAACTAAAAATTACAGATTGTAAAATACTCATAGATGTATAACTTTATTTGAACATTGGTATCCTATGACTTACCCTAAAAATAAGCCTTTAGGTACACTTTGGGGAACCATAATACATATATTTAAAGAGGTACATTTTAGTGTAATGACGATAATTTGTTAGTGGGTGGAACAGTTGAGTATCTTGCATTTAAAAGCGTAAATATAGACTTAAATTCGAGGCTTAACACAAATTTGCTTCAGATATAATGGCATTTATCAGTATAGCTTCAGTTTTCAATTATTCATCAGCTCAAATGTAACTAACAGTCACGTACAAAGAGCTGGTGATCCAGCGGTGTCAGCACTTTGAGCCTAGGTTAGATATTTGACAGGTCATAACCTTGGTTTAGCTAAAGTACATGTGATAGATTATCTGGCATAGACTGGACGTTTTTATCATTAATATTATCTTTACTTTACTGGTTATCCCTATTACATTGTCCGAAGAAGTTCCCCTCACAGATAATAGTCAGAGGGAATTGTCCGAGTAGGATTAAGAAGGAGATTTGCCTCTCAATATAAAAAGATTAAAATAATTAAGGCTTTAGCTTGGGCAAAAAGGTAGCTAATATTAATTTACCTATGATAAGGTTCTACGATCTGATTTGTGACATGGATACCATAAACATGTGAGCTTAGGATCTCACTAACACTGGTTAGGTCAAACTCATTAAGGAACTAACTTGACGTTCCCCACTCCTTCCTTCCTGAAGTTCCCCTCTACCCAGTTTCGTAAGCCCCAAATCCCCGAAACATGTGTTACTATGGATAAGGACTTCAAAGTAATATCTTTACCTGGTTCTCGCCTTATCATACAACTACTACGTTATAAGATGAATCTTATTTCATCAATTGGCGTTGTTTGACTCGCATTTCATAATCACAAAGATAAACATATACTAGTTTAAGTGGTAAAACAAAATTACATAAACACAAACTCTACCTAGGATTGAAAAAAATGTGACCATGAACTAAGTTCTTATCTAATAACTTGCAATTGTACTTTACTGTGATTAAAATTAATATTAAGCCTCAAACAAAGTTGATATTTCTCTTCTGGGAATGTCATTTTATCCATTTAAGCAGAAAAATCTCGCCTATTGTAAGTCACTGGTATAAAAATTTAGAATTTTTTTCATGTACAACGATATTTCCGCGGAATGAAAAGTGTATTCTCATAAAATATAGACCTGATTCTACCCACTGCTGATAAAAAAGTCAAGATTGGCAAGGCGTCTAAAAAGCACATAAATACCTATAATTTTGTATATTGAGATGTGATGAGTTAATTAGTGATGGAATTCTATATTCAGGCACTAACCCATTATAATTATTGTAATGCCTATGGCCTTGTTATTGAATATTCTATTGCACTGCAAACTATTGATATTGGAAACTATATTGCACCTCATGCTGTAATCTACAATATTCGTTGAAATAATGTCTACCCAGGTCAATAAGGCCATTATTCCCACCCACTCTAGTGAGATATTAAATAACAGTACTTTCAATATCCTTGTTAAGTCATGTGTTTAATTATTGTTTTTATCATATATAGGAGTATCAAACTGAAACATATTCTGCACAAGAGATTAATAAATAAGTCTCTTTCAGCTTACAGAAAAATCGTGTCTTATCCTCCTACACTAAAATAGTAGTATTCTCAAGAAATTTGTTAGATAGACTAAACGTGAACTAAATTTCTTATCTGAATCAAACAATCAAAATTAAAGATGCTTTATTCCAGGACAAAATGTCAGAAATTTACAAGAAAAAATAGAATTTGGTTTAAAACTTTTTGAGTTATAACAAGAGTTATAACATAGAGGTATAACATAGAGGTATAACATAGAGGTATAACATAGAGGTATAACATAGGGGTATAACATAGAGGTATAACATAGAGGTATAACATAGAGGTATAACATAGGGGTATAACATAGGGGTATAACATAGAGGTATAACATAGAGGTATAACATAGAGGTATAACATAGAGGTATAACATAGAGGTATAACATAGAGGTATAACATAGAGGTATAACATAGAGGTATAACATAGAGGTATAACATAGAGGTATAACATAGAGGTATAACATAGAGGTATAACATAGAGGTATAACATAGAGGTATAACATAGAGGTATAACATAGAGGTATAACATAGAGGTATAACATAGAGGTATAACATAGAGGTATAACATAGAGGTATAACATAGAGGTATAACATAGAGGTATAACATAGAGGTATAACATAGAGGTATAACATAGAGGTATAACATAGAGGTATAACATAGAGGTATAACATAGAGGTATAACATAGAGGTATAACATAGAGGTATAACATAGAGGTATAACATAGAGGTATAACATAGAGGTATAACATAGAGGTATAACATAGAGGTATAACATAGAGGTATAACATAGAGGTATAACATAGAGGTATAACATAGAGGTATAACATAGAGGTATAACATAGAGGTATAACATAGAGGTATAACATAGAGGTATAACATAGAGGTATAACATAGAGGTATAACATAGAGGTATAACATAGAGGTATAACATAGAGGTATAACATAGAGGTATAACATAGAGGTATAACATAGAGGTATAACATAGAGGTATAACATAGAGGTATAACAGTTTTCTATCGTAAACTTAATTTAAGGTTTTCTAAAAATGTTGGCGTTAGTTGTCTTAGAGTTTAAAATAGTTGAATTTTCAAAAATTATTTTGTTACCAGCTTTAAATATTTCAATATTTATATTATTTTGAACCAAATACATTATGTTGTCGTCTACATATTATAATATGTTACTGTTTATTTTTAAATATGTTGGCATTTAAATAATTGTTAAATAGGAGTAGGTTTGAAATTCTGCAATATATTATCAATAATATAATATTGCTTTTAATTAATAGAATTTAAACGGTTTTTTTCCTTATTAAATGGCATCTTACTTTGTAAATCTTATTAAATGGTATAAAAGTATCTTTTAAAGTATACTTAAAAATCAATGGTTAAGTGGTTGTGTCATATAAGATATAACTAGATCTACTTTTTCAATAAACATTTGTTCAATAAACATATAAAGTCATATAACGTTTATATTATTAAGATAATGAAAAATGAATGTTACTTGACGTTTTCGTATAAACAAGTACTATCTTTTTAAAGATGTAGATTCTCAGTAGCTTCTAGGTAAGTTTTACTCAGTCGTATGTAGAAGATAATTAAATTAATATTATAATACCATAAAATGTCAAACCATAAATTTGATTTTCAATCACGGTCAAAAGGATTAAATCATAGTGAATTGTATAAATTATACCACAGTAGAGTATTAAAATAGCCATGAAATTTGAGAAAACAAAAATACAGGGTGTTCAGTAAAACTCTTTAAATAATATGGAGTGTTATTGTACACATAAAAATGAGCAAAAACTTCATATGAATGTATGTCCTAAAACCTTTGGTTTTCCGTCTATCTGTCTTTATACGTTTAAACATTAAAATTCATAACTTCGGATCCACAAAAGGTTCGAGTGTGAAACTTCATGATTGTAATACCCTATAGTAGTTCTATTAAAAATAATTTATTAAGAAATAAATCTTTACCAGTTTCAAAATGGCGGACGTTTGATTTTTTCTAACTTAAATATTTAAAACTGACTAATTTTACAAACAAAATGCAAGAATAATGTTTTTTAGTAAACCTTATTATAATATTCACAGTATTTGTCTCAACAAAAACGGATAAAAACAGCTGAGTTATGCTGCAAAACGTTAAACAATGTTTTACAGCACTAACCAAAGGCTAGTGTGGTTTTTAAATATGAGTTTACCTTGAGCAGCTGATATGACGGAAAATTAAACTTCCGTCATTTTGAAACAGGTGAAGATTTATTTTTTATATATTTTTTAAATAACTACAATAGGGTAATCACAAGGTACTATAAGGTAATCATGAAGTTTCACACGTGTACCTTGAGTGGATCCAAATTTATGATTTTGTATGTAAAAAACGCATAAAGATAAATAAACGGAAAACTAAAGGTTTTAGGACATACCTTCATATGAAGTTTTTTGCTCATTTTTATGTGTACAATAACATCCCGAATTATTGAAACAGTTTTACTAAACACCCTGTATATATAAACACACAGCTAACAGATGCTATTTTAAACCTAAAAGTCCGTGTGTCAAATAATTATGATGTTTTTATTTGATATAAACATAATATTTATTTATTCTTCAAAAAATAATTTACATTGATACTCTTGAACTAAATAAATTAATGCATATGTTGACGTTTCAATGTCTAAATATTGATTACTTTCAACCTGAAAACTATCTTGAAACTCTAATTAATTAAAGAAATCACTTACCTAGTCTGGTTATTTTACTTAACCTATCATACAGTGTTTGCAGGTATTATACCTAAACATAATATTTTTGTAGTTCAGATTTGATACTACGATTTCACAGTTAAAAAATAAAATACTGTATATGCAACAAATACTGATTGCATCAATAAATAAAATAATCACTTTCAGTTGGTTTTTAAGGAAAGGGTGATTCGTTCAATAATTATTTTGAATTTTGTATAAGGCAATGAAGTTTATAATTTGCATTGAAACAAAAATAATTATTGTAGTGTCTTCCATAATTATATTTCCAAATTTACGAAAAGCATACGATAAATATTTATTATTATTTATATACCAGGTACAATATATTTTATTCCGTCCAAAAGACATATTAAATATGTTACTAAACAGTGAATTGTTCTTCTATTAAAAGTGATTGATGCAGTTTCCCTATCCGTAAGGGACACATCCTCACAGTTTAATATAAATGCAAATCGTCCCCTTATAAATTAAACTGCAGTGTATTATGAATAATAAGTGGTAAATATCAAATTTAATGGACTTTCGAATCATTTTAGTCATAATATCGAACTATCTTTCGTTTAAAATGACTCATTACCACCTCTTTGTAAAATCTGCATTATAATAAATATCTATCAACTTGTTGCTAATTCATCAACGTCTCAATCTAGTAATATTCAGCCATTTTTCTTGTAGCGAAGTTCCTTTACAACGATTAGACAACGTTAATTTTTATTTGAAATGTAATACGTAAAGCTATCGTAACACAATCAGACATGTGGTTAATTAAGCAAATTGTACTGTTATGAACCGTTAGCCCTGGGGGTTAATGGGGTTAGTTGTCTGAAGATCAATGATAATTGGTGACGTCACTGAGATTACGGCGGTGTCTCAGGTGGGGTTAATTAACTGTATATAGGATATCTATACGTTACAGACATTCCTGTTTAAATGTTTAGTTAAATATATTAAGATTTGAAAATTTATCCTATCTTCGATGCTAACATTTTTTTACAGTTTGTAAAAGTATATTTACACTAAATATCAATGACAAGAAAATTTATGAAGTTTAGATGATATAAAATATTTCAAGTCATGAATTTGTGCTACTTTGTTTAAAACATATATATAGAATATTAATACAAATATTTTTCACCCCCATATAGGTTGACCTAAATCTGTTATGATAAAATCTTAATTCTTTGTCTCTACTTGTCTTACATTGAAGATTGTAAGAATAATTTAAATGTATTGTAAGAATAAATTTAAAAACGTTTCATTTGGAAAACAACAGTTACAAAAGTTAATTAATCCGTAATGTTCAGAAAAATTACAAATGAAATTAAATATATATATTAAATTTGTCAAAGAACGTGCTCTAACTCTCAGAGAATAAAGTTAAAAAAATCGGAAAAATCTGGAATGAAAACTCGTTTTAGTTTAAGGGCCTCATTGCAAAATGTTTGGTCAGATAATATCGGAAAACAGCGTCATAGAATGGAGGTCTTTTCCACTACGTCAGGCTTTTTGGTTGATTTGTTCAATGTTTCTTTACTGACTTGGTTTAAGAAACTAATGCAAAATATTTTAACAAAAATATCAATAAAAATGTTCTCACTTCAAATAATATGCAAGTATTTGTTTCATTTGACGTTTACAATTTTTCTTAAGAGAAATTTAATAATAATAAAGCAGTTTCGTACCAGGCTTAGGAGTATAAAAATTTGGAAACATTCCTTTAAACACTGTAGATGCGTAATATAAAAGGTTTGAAAATGATTTCTCTCTAAGAGCTGAAATAATGTTGATAATAGACATTCTGATATCAGAGCATTTGTTGACTTAACATTGTGACTTGACATAGGAGTTTTTTGTGCGTTTTTAAGCGTGAAAGGTGAGGAAAAATAACAAATTTACGTAATAGGAGCTGACAAAGAAGCTTGCCTGGTTATAAAAACATAACACGATATTTTGTAATTTAATAGACAGTATTATAATGTGGATGTCGACCATCATCACAATGATTACCATCAGTGTGGACGATAATGTTGAGTCTAGATCGTCTTAGTGAGGTATTGGCTCAGTTTCGGATCTGGTCCAAGTGATAGAACTAAGAACCAGACTTGTCAGTTAGCCGATATTATGTGGACCGGAGTTTTTTTTACTAATGTAGTATTTGTCAGTATGTACTTTTATTGAACATGACAATGATAAAATAAAAGTTCAAATTGTATAAACAGGACAGAATAACCCTAAGTTATTTAACCCACTTTTCATTCAAACCTGTTTGAAATGTAGTCAATTTAGTGAGTCTGTAGAGGTCAATTAACGTACATCTGTAGTGAGGTCAATTAACGTCAACTGCCCCAACATTAATATGCATCACACAGGTATCGGTAAAGCCATAGAATACATGATTCCGGGAGTGGTGTCTTGAAATGTGTCATAAAATAACAGAAAATACAATTATTTATAGTATTCAAATGAAAATACTGTAAATCATTGCACATTTTATTGAAATATTTGTTGTTGTTGTGTAATTTATTAAATTTATATCTATTACTCTCTAACGATCTTTCAACTATTTTTTGTGTGCTGTTTGACTGAAAATAACTATAAAAACTCAAGTTTATAACTTTAGTAAATATGATTATAATAATGAATTAATAAATGTTGTTTTATATATCGTTTATACAACCATGATTATTAATTATTCAATACTTATCAAATGCTTAGTTTTCCTAGTTCATTTTTATTATTAGAAAAAGCATTATTATGCTGAATCTTGCATTATAAAATCTCGTTTTCTTTGGCGCAACAGAGAGCAGATAAAGTTCCTCAATCTTACTCTGGGAAATATCTAGTAGGCCTATAACATCTTAAATGGAGTATTCGAGTTGTTCTTCAACAAAGATTTAGAATATGTAATTTATTTGGTCAAGACATTACAATGCATAGACTAAGTCTCAACATATTAACTAGAATAATTGAATTTTGTATTTAAATACATTGATCTTTGACAGTAAAAAAACACCAAGCAAACCAACGTAGATTAATTAATTACATTACATCCGTGACGTTATCAAAAAATGCATTAACGCTGTAGTACGCTCTGTCGAGGAGATGCTATTTGAGTCGTTTTTAGAATTTTAAATGGTCAGACTCTCTTCAATGATATGGGAAGATGGTTAAAAAACTTTATCCCATAGTAAGAAAAGTGGTTTGAAAAAATATATGTTATGTTTAGGAATACAAATGTTATAGTGTTGCCGAAGATTGATAGAAGAGCTATTGTTGACAGGGGTTTCGAAGAGATTTGTAAAAATGAGACATTCTAGTATGTATAAAGATAGAAAAGTTAAATTATTATTCGAACGAAAGACAGTGCGGTAAGCTTCAGTGATTTCCTTTTTAAAATTATGCAGATTGCTTTTTTCTGAAGTCTGAATATTACAAAAGTTCTAATGGTTTCATTGCCTCATATCACAACGGCATAATATAAATGAGGGAAAATGACACCGTAATAAGCATTTAACATTTCAATTGAATCAAAGAAGTTAATAGTCTTAACTTTGGAGTATACCAGAGCTTAATCTTCTGTATACCAAGTCTATATGAACTATGTATAGTTAACTTTAAAGAAATAAGATTATTAACTTCAACTTCTATCTACATGTTTGAAGTTATGTCTTGCGTTATAATTATGAACTGAACTTTAACCAAATCCATCGATATTACGTAGAATCTACCTTCTAAATCTTGACCGGTCTCATGCCACAAATCTGGTAGGTTTAAGACGACGTAGGATAGTAAATTAATAAATTAAGAAGCCTCTAAATCATCATAGAGGTGAACATTCTAGTGTCTTCCATCAAAGAGCTGTGGAGTCACAATTAGCCCTATTTGTAAGGCCAGTTTAAGGTGTGAGCAGCTGACATTGGGGGTAAAGTGCTCTTTGTGTCTCTTCCATTAAACCTATTCACACCCTCTCTACATCCCTTATTACATCGTTGATATAAAGGTTCCACTGTAGGCTCCTTAATAACAATTTTGAATGCAAGAATTTGAAAGTACAAGTTGGTCATATTTTTAGAAAGCACCTTTTAACATACTTACCTACAACTATATATACCAGACAATTATTATATTATTATAAATATATCTTCATTTCAGATACTAACCCACCTCACGCTAGATAACTAACAAATCTCTGTAGTCTTAATTCTTTCATGAAAAATGTATATTTACGCAACATAATATTTTTCTACGTGTTTTAAATGTTTTTTTGTAGCGTTACCTATTTGCCTCATCTTATACACTCAATATGTTATCATGCATCTTTTTTTCTCACTCGACTCAACCTGCTCTGAGTTATAGTATGAATAGGTGACAAAGATATTCTTCATGACCAATAATTTGTATTGAACCATCACAATTTAAATAGAATTAAAAGTATCAAGTATTTTATAGATGCTTTCTATAATCAATCTTAAGACGATTTAAAAAAGGTACGATTCAAATAACATCTGGAATGAAAGTTCGTCTTTTTAAAGGGATTTATTGCAAAATATTTGGTCAGATAATATCGGAAAACTGCGTCTTTTCCACTACACCAGGCTTCTCGGTTGATTTGGTTAAAGTCTTTGGCTGACTGGACTTAGGACTATACAAATATTATACTTTCAAATAACATAAATATCTTGTAATTTTTTGTGTCAAACCCTGAATTTTTATTTTGAAATATGTAAATATGTAACAAAAGCTAAATACCTTTGATTTATTAGTTACAGTTTTCTACAAGGATTTGAACCATGAAAATTGGCACAAATATTCTTTGTAGGCTGAAGATATGAAGAAAGAAAAAAAGTTAGTTTATTTTCTCAAGATATACGCTAGGAGAAAGGAAAGGTAAAACCGTACGTTATTTAACATCCTTTCCGTTCAAATCTGTGTGAAACGTAGTTAATTTAGTGGAGTCAGTAGAGTGTGATGACGAGAATTGCACCAACATCAATATGCATCACTCGTAGGTCGGTAAAGCTATGGAATACATGATGTAGGGAGCAGTGACATAAAATGTCACCATGAATTAACAGGACATGGCTATAATATTTTTCATTTAATGCAAATACTTTATACGTTTTGATAATTTATAATTCATATTGTTTAGTTTTTATTAAAATATTTTAAAATGTTTTCACTGTTTGAATTGTTGAATATTGATTAGTTATTTTTATAATTTTAATTTATAATGTTTTCATTACAAAACATTTGTATAAATTCATTTATGCATTATAATATGCTATGAAAATTAAATACTGTTCGTTTATGGAGCCAGGTAACAGAGATATAGCTAGAAAGTAAACATGAGCTCAACTATAATATTACATATATGTAATAAATATTTTATTTGTTCATGAAAGCTTAATCAGTGCCAACATGGCCCTCCTTTAGTTACATTTTCCCTCTAATGTAGTTTTATAGTAAAATAATGCAAGCTAATTTGTTTGAAACATAGTAGTTTGCACTAGTAATTATAAAAAACACGTATAAATGCAAATAAAAAATGTATATAATGCTTAAAAAGTAAGAAAAGTACATATAATAATCACAGTTTAAATCAGGAAATTAATTTAAAATCACAATAAATAAGTTTAACTACACACAAAAGGTTTGTCCAATGAAAACGGTGGAGCTTTATAAAATAGATAATTGTTTAATGAAAACACTAACTACTGTTATTGTAAATTGCATCAGTTTCACAAACTTAGTTTTAATGAGAAAAATTAGGTTTTATCAGATCACAATTTACTTTGTTGGCCTTTATTGTAAAACTTAAATTAAAGAATGGTGTATGATAAAACATCATGTTAATGATCACTGTTTAATTAACATCTTTTGTTTATTTATTTTTTCTCATTTTGAACAATATCCTATTTTTCCGGAAATAATAAAAATTATTGCTAATTACATATTCTGCAGAGTCTGCAGAGGCTGTCGAAGGCTGTCAGCCATGTTGGTTTTAATCCCATAAGAACAATGTTATTTTCGAGCCGGACATACTATCACGCGTATCCAAACTAAACTGTTATTTTTAAATGGATTGTTTCCAAACGAATTGCATTATAAAGAATTAAAATGCCTGTTAGAATAAATTTGCGCATTCATAATTAGTTTTATAGAAAAAAATAATCTTATAAAAAATATTTAGTTTGAAGGTGTTATTTTCCCCTTCAAAACTAGGCGTACGTATTCAAAATATCAAAAGCAAACCCTGTAAGCAATATGTTTAAAATGACACCTCGTACAAATATTTTAGTTAATAAATAGGGTAAAAATATGTATTCGCTAATAACATTTTTCTTGTGGAATCAAAACCAACATGGCCAACATTATCTGCAGACTCTCAAAACTTGATGAAAGATGTATAATTTGAAATTAACTTGGTTATGTTATGCCCAGTTATTTAACGACTGACTTCAAGGACTGAATCATAACTATAATAAAGGTATTTGGAATAGATTATTTAAAATATAACCCGTATCTTATATGTTGTATTTATAGCAATTCAAGGGATACGTTGTAATTTCCGTTATGGGAAAGTATTAGTCCTTAAGGGAACTTCGTAAATGCTTGGAAGAACAAAGACCCAAGCTAAGTGGTTAGAAGAACTCGTTACTTAAGTTTCAGCTAACCCTTATTACCCTTTTAAAATCTATGGCCTACATTCCTTAATATTTTTAAATGAAATTTTCAAATTTTACTAAAATTTCTACATTTGTGTACATCGTAAAAACACAGCACTTTACAATAAATAAGAGCTTTTCATCAGCCGATTATGTACACAGACCACATTGGCAAGTGTTCTTGACCGACGTTTTCGCTTTTTTAATACACATGACATTATGATAATAGACCTACCGTTAAGCTAATGTTTATTGACCCACCCACCCACTCATACACGAACAGAGGTACTGATTCACCCACACATCTATACACGTACAAGTGGTATTTACTCACCCGCCAATCCGTACGCGTAAGTAGTATTGACCCACACACCCATACACTTACTGATGTATTGATCTCAATATTTGCTACATTGATTCAAATCTTAGAGCTGCTTACATTTCTCATTTATACCTTTACATACTTACTGAGCTATACAAACAAACATATTCATAACATTTATTGCAATAAAAACAATAAAAATCAAATTAACAAACTACAGATTATCAACAGAAACATTCGTATGTTACATTTCAATATATTATACAAAATATTGTAATATTTGGTAAACAACTCCAGTTAGTCTGAAGATCTTATTGATAAAGGATTTACCCGACCCTATTGGGACATAGGCCATTCAAGGGAGGTCTTTTCACTTCATCGGCCTTTTCGCCTGATTTGACAAAGACCCTTGAACAAACCGAGTTTCGTAAATATTATTGGTACAAATTGACATGCCGGTCATATATTTTTTTATATACATCTCAAGTACGTACGTATTTGGTTAGGTACACAAAATGAAAATCAATTGTTGCATTTCATAATATGAACCCATTAACACGTTTCTGAGTTTCTTAATTAGTTCTTGAGTGTTTTATTCAACTATTATAAGAAATGTTATAATTTTTCAAAAAATAATTATGAACAAATAATAATATTTAGTTAGTTTATTTATAACGTAGTTATAGGGGCCATCATCCATAATAATTAATTAATAGTTGCTCCTCTTTATAAATGTTTCTTTATTGAACCTCGTGTAGTTTATGGTGTGTGTTAGGTGGGTTTATAGCATGTTAAAACATGTTTTGTTGTTATTTATATTAGTTTTAATATTTTTATTGTTGACTCTTATTGTTTTTTTTTTAATTTTTATCAGTAATAATTTTTACTAAGGGCCTAACATTATTTTCGTATTCCTGTTTTTTAAACCTTGTAGGGATGATTTTTTTATTCTTCTACTTTTATACTACTACATTATACAGTGTATAAGAAAAGTCCCGAAAAGCTTTAATAATTTCCGAACGATTATAGATAAAGCAAAAACCTGGTAAATTTTTACTCAACTTATAAATCTACTTTTTGAAGTAACTACAATTTTTCTGTCATATCAGGGGGATGGCCCGCAAGGAGTCAGAAGAAAATCTTAAATAGATCGAGTAGTACATCAAATTAAAGGTATTTAGTTATAGATCGAGTAGTACATCAAATTAAAGGTATTTAGTTGTAGACCATAAAACCTAAAATTTTACCTCTAAAGGTTTGCTCTTTAACAAAAAAACACTAGTTTCATTGTATGTTTTAAAAAGATAAAATGAAAGCCTTCCTCTAGACGGTTAAATATTATTTTCTTAGCTCATATTGGGAAGGTCAATTATTGTAAATGCCTACTGGACTTGAGAAATAGTTTTTAGGGTAGTTAGTGACTCTTCACGTCTGTAGGATGGTCCACAAGGAGTTGGACAAAAATATTTAAAGTAAACAAAGGTCAAGAAGTACATTATTTTAAAGGGGTTGTGGAGCACAGATGAATACGACAAACATAACTTAACAAAGTCTATAATTTATAATAACACTAAAATCATTGTAATGCCATTCATTCACTTTGATAGCTGAACAATTCAAGTACTAAATGTATTTCTGTTAAATATGCTAATTTAAATTCAAATATTTTCATTTTTCTTGCATGTTTTTTTTACAAACTTTACACATTACAAACATTACAGGGTTACACCCTATCATTCGCTAGTTAGAGCTCCAAAAGAAATGTATCACATGTCAATTAGTGTGTTTCAATCTCCGACAGAAAATCAATGTTTTCAGGGCAAGTAATTGGCAATCGTGTGGAGTCCTATCTCGGAACTTTAATTAAATTAATAGTCTCTTTTGTAACTTTAGACCAAAAGTAATTCCTTTGAGAAAACGGATCTGGTTTTTACCAGCCAACCCGCCGTTTATTATTCTTTACGCTATTGAAAATATTTCATTTTCCCTAACCTTTTAAATGGTACAAAAAGTTTGTTAACTTTACAAATCGTATTTAAAAGTGTTTATTTAATGTTTGGTATTAACTTGAGGAGTGTGAGACAAAACAATGCAAGATATTGTTGTTGTGTTACAAACTGAATATTGGTATATAGACACGAAAATTAGGCTTGCTTTAATATCACGTTTAGTATGAAACTAGAAATAATGGGTGCCATTGGAGATTTCCCCTTACATGAAATAACAGGTCAGTTGTCAATCCTTAATTATCTTTCCAGTACTTATTGAACATCTCTCATGTTTGTTAAGAAATAGACTATGAAGTCACTCTTCTAGGTGGATATGACTATTTAGGAATATTTATTCACTTTTTTGTTTCGAAAATCAACTTTGCTACCTCGTCTTTCCAAGGTTCTGTCACAAAATGATTTTTATGGACGACTATGAGTTAAGTTATAATGCAGAATTAAGGAACAAGAAAAAGGGATTTGTAACTAGTACATTAATCGTCAATTCCAGACAATGTTATAAGTGACTCTGATATAATTAAATTAACATTCTGAATTATTTTCAGGGGCTTTAAATGCCCCCTTGTCCCCTTAATAAGGAGAAAAACCATTCATTTGTATCGAGGGAACATTTAATATTTCCTTATTTTACAGTTTTTTAATACACCCCTAGCAAAACATTTTAGAGCCACTGGTCACTTTGAATGACACTTAAGGACGATCAAAGTTAAGGATTAAGAATTTTGCAGTGTTGGCCATGTTGGTTGCAATCCCATTAAAACAATGTTATTAGCAAATCCAAATATTTTTGTTTGTTATTTATTTACCAAAAGTTGTGTATGATTTGTCATTTTAAACGTTATCATGATGCGCATTGGGTTTGCTTTTGATATTTTGAATGATAATGCCTAGTTTTGAAAAATAAGTAAAAATAAAAACTTCAAACTAAATAGGATTTCACAAAGCAATTACAACGTGGAATTTCATTCTTGATTAAATGCAATTTTTTTTTAAAAACAATCCGTTAAAACATAACTATTTGGTTTGGATACGCGTGGTCGTATGTCCGGTTCGAAAATAACATCGTTCATATGGGATTAAAACCAACATGGCCGACAGTATCCGAAATCCTGCTTAAGATACTGGCTTTAAAGCGGCTGACACGGAGTTATATACATACAGATGATACATAAAATGAAATAAGAAATTGAAATACATGACAAACTAACTATTAACCTATTTGATATCATGATGTAGAAATACAGTAAATGCGTTGGTCTGATTTTAAGTTTAAGAGATGAATTTTCAGTCCTAAATTTGCATAAGTAAAGAAATGTGTATTTTAACCTCTTACTTGTTTTATTACAACCTCATTTGAAACGAAAACCACCCTGCTCAATATATGACAATTATTACCCAATCATATTTTCAAGCAATTTTTAGAGCATGTTTACAAGTAAATTGCGCTGGATAAGCTGGTATCCATTGTTAATTAAATACTTAAGAAAGTCTCAAATATCCACTCCATGTTATAATTTCTGGAACCTAATAATATTAAAGCCTTACCTATACAAATAATTTTATCAATTGAAATTGTCTATAAAGGCAAACTCGGCCTGATTATATATTTCGCCTCAGTAGTAAAAACCTCAAAAACACTTCCATTCATATTTCATCTAGACATGAGGATAGCAAATGTATTAATAGAAATAATTATGGGAATCTAGAACTCTACTATAATGAGCTTGTGTTTAAAGTTAGCATATTAACAAGAAACTTACTTATTATAGGTTTAGTAATCCATATCACGAGAAGAAACTTAAGTATGGTGAATGCCTTAAGTATGGTGAGATACGGTCGTTATCAAGAGTCTGAAAAAAGTGTAAAATTATTTTTCTGAAATGTTATGTTTCTTAGCACTCTGTACCATCTCCACCAACGGTGTGACCCAATTCCATTGGTCTTCAGAGTAACAATTATTTCCGCTAGGAATAAAACATAGAGAGAATTGATAATATTTAACATATTTTATTAAATATATCAATCCCATTGGTTTTCAAATCACTATATATTTTTTACGTTTGGTACATTACTGTATAATTATACGAAAGAGCGAGCTAAAACATAATTATTTATTATTGATATAGTGATGAAGTAACAAAAAATATCACTCGTTAAAGGTAAATATTATTCCTAAAATCAATTTTATAACCTTATATATAAAATTTGATTACAAAAAGTAAAGTTTTTTAATTAGTCATAACTTTTTAAGTGTGATTATATTTGCCTTTTGAAATACAATATTTCTCAATTTTATCATAACTAAGACTAAGAATTAGATGAATTTGATCGTATTTTACAAAAACCTCTATGAATTGACGCTATTTTAAAAGCAAACATTTATGTTTAACAGACTTAGTTTTTGATGAGAATTTGTAGGTGGCCTGTGGCATAAACTGGGTTAAAAGGACTGCTTTTAACTGGAACGAAATAGTTATTTATGTTTGTATCCAGACAGCTGGAGACGTACGGTTCTCCAGTCTACAGCCAGTAAAACTGTATAATTTTAACGTTACATTATTAAATATTATATAATCAACAATCACTTACAATACACATACAATACACATACAATCAATTATATTATATAATCATGCCAGTCCACCTCATGTTTTTAACAATCCATTAAATTTAATGTACCAACTGCATTACATTTCAGTGGACTAATAAAATATACAACCAAATCACAATGTAAACGTAGCTTTTTCTTAAATTTATATGGAGGATATATTGCTTCACTTCTACTGTTTGTTGATGGGCAATATGTCTTGGTAGTGAATGGCATAATAATCTCGTCCGTTAACAATAACAAACTTACTTCAGCAGTCACACCCTCCCTTCACTTCCAGTGATGCAAGCCCTTCCACCCATGTACGTACAGTGGTATCGATTACCAACAAACCCATACACTTACAGTATTGCTAACCAAACCTCCAGCCCATATAAAAGGGATGTAATATGGAAAAAACATATTAACCAAAGTAAAACTATACTTTAACAATAGCTCAACGTGTAATAGTACTGTAACTAACAAATAAAGCCCTGTAATAGTGATATATTTCATGTAAATAGGAAGATAATATTGAACTGTCACTTATTGATCATTGACATCACTGACATCTCCTCTGTCACGTACATTATATACAGACTACTCACTCCAGGCTGAGTGTATATAAATGTAACATTATATTGTTAGTGGTTAGAGAGTATTGAACTGTCACTTATAGCTGATGGATCACCGACGTCACTGACGAAGTGGCATCTCCTCTGTCACGTACATTATATACAGACTACTCACTCCAGGCTGAGTGTATATAAATGTAACATTATCTTGTCAGTGGTTAGAGAATACTGAACTATCACTTATTGATCATTGACGTCACTGATGAAGTGGCATCTCCTCTAACACGTACATTATATACAGACTACTCACTCCAGGCTGAGTGTATATAAATGTAACATTATCTTGTCAGTGGTTAGAGAATACTGAACTGTCACTTATAGATGATGGATCACCGACGTCACTGACTAAGTGAAATCTCCCATGTCACGTATAATATCTACTTACTGCAACATTCTAGTCCACAGGAAGGATACAAAATAATCGTTTTCATAACATTTTAATATAAAATTTAAATAAAGTTTATCAATAATCTTTTGAGAATACACAATCTTTACTAAAATAAACAACAAGTAACTCAAAATTTATTTATTAAGAGGAATCTTTTAGTTATAATATATAAGCCATTACACATACCAAATATCCGCTCTTAATTTAAGTTCATAAAGATTTAGTACCCTAAAGACTAATATAGAACATTTCTTTAGCTGACATGGTTATATATGCTGCTACATAAAATACTACATTTTTGTGTATGAAAATTTTTATGCATATAAAAGTGTTCATAGGAATGTGTCTCTTAACAACGATCACTGTTGGCTGGCACAGGGTTGACCACACTCGCCTCAAAATGTCATCAGCACAAAGCCACTTACCACACTGCACACACCTTGAACCTCTCTCATCTGTCTGACAACCCTGTTCATTGATGTTTACCAAACTAGTAGGCCAATACAACCACAGTGATATTGACGTAGGGGTTGACCACATTTTACACAATGTCATTAGTACAAAGCCACATGTCACACAACACAAACCAAGAAATCTCTCTCTCTCTCTCTCTCTCTCTCTCTCTCTCTCTCTCTCTCTCTCTCTCTCTCTCTCTCTCTCTCTCTCTCTCTCTCTCTCTCTCTCTCTCTCTCTCTCTCTCTCTCTCTCTCTCTCTCTCTCTCTCTCTCTCTCTCTCTCTCTCTCTCTCTCTCTCTCTCTCACTCTCTCTCTCGTCTCTCAAAAAATCCTGTTTATTGGCGTTACAATGTAAAGACTGACATTACTATAGCTGAGTTAAAATAATCTTTGATAATTTAAAATGTATATTCTTATATTTTGTTTAGTAAGACTTTAAACCAGTCATTGATTATCAAACCAATGAAACTGAGTCATTTTCACATAGCATGTTTTTACATATGTATTTACTTTCATTTAAGATATATTATAAACTGCTGATGTTTTCATTCTACACTGCTTAACCATTGTACCATCATTAACCATGATAATAGCCTACAGTAGTAATAATATATATAAATCCTTTATTGTCATCCAAAAAAAAACAAAAAACATATTAATCATTCATATTATGTATTGAATGAAGAAAAATTGAATGTTGTAGATATTGCTGAAGACAGGTCCTCTTAACACAATAACGGATTCTTTTAATGTTTATGAGTGTTCAAGTTGGTGGGGGGGATCTGGATGTTGCTTAAAGAATGGAACTGAGGCCAGGTTCAGATAAAGATGAGATCTAAATTTAACATCTGGTAAGTTTCTTAATTGCCCTGGGAATTGGGTTAAAAATAAATAGCCCATCTGAGTATAAGTCAGTGCCAGGATTACAGGCCATCACACTCATCCTGCAGGATGTAATCATATTCACCGGAAATTGTGCCAGTATCCTTTATCTTACTATAAAACCGTATTAAAGGGGTTATAACATATGTAATCATTTGTGGTGGTCACCCAAATCATTGAATTAACTAAAAACGCCATTGATTATTACAATTATTTCCTACTTAAGTTTAAAAAACATAATGAGAAAAATTATACAACATAAGACTAATTAACCTAACCTAAATTAACCTATCCTAACAGAAGCTATTCTGTTTCAATGATAAAAGGAGTCGTTAAAAGAATATATGCAAGCATTCTTTAATAAATGTATCTTCAAAAAAACCTTCCAATATTATTTTTATGACTTAATCAAATAAATATACTTATTCAATTCGCTAAATTCATTTTGATAAACTTATTAAAATAAAGTTGCATTTAAAAATGTAGTGAGAACAATCATACAACATAAGACTATATTAACCTAACCTAACATAAATTAACATAACATAACCTAACCTTCTTTGGTTTAACGTTTTAACAAAGAAGCTATTTTGTTTCAATGATAAAAAGTGGTCTTAAAAGAATATATGCAGGCATTACTTAATTAATTTATTTTTAAAATGAGCTTCCAATATTATTTTTATTTCATAATCAAATAAATATACTGATTTAATTCTGTAAACTATTAATTTAGCATATTCAATGCACAAAAGACGTTCTAATAAACTTATTAAAATACAGGAGCTATTATTAAAATATATTTTATTGACATTCACTACTGCAGTGTCCTTTTTTGCTTAGGAAACAAAATAAAAGTTTATCTCGTGTTATGTTCTATAACATCCTTCCCAACGCATCGCCTTGGGGAGATGTCTTGATCTGCATTTATATTGAACTTTTAGATGTTAAGCGCGTCGGTGGCACACGCAAAGTGGCAGAGCAGACTTGTAGATTTGCATTTTGTCTAAAGTGTTGTGACAATTTTTCTTAAAGAGAGTTTTTATTTAGATATGAAATCAATAAATAGCTTTATATTGTAAAGATAAATTTAATTTAAACAATAATTAAGGATACAAATAAGAACAATGATTGTCAAAAGTTATATTTTAATAACTTTCCGTATACTTTATTTTAATTTATAATTTAGAATAAATAATATATATTGCTAGTGCAAAGTGTATTTCGATAGAAAATATAACTTTACTTGTACAATTTTGCACATTCTAGACGCTTCTAAAAAAGATTTCTTTTTAGAAAATAGGTAAAATATCAGTTTATATTCCTTGAAGAGGTTCATTTCAGCCACGGAAAATTTTTTTTTTATTGCTGTCAAACATTTCGACATTTGTCACAGATTAGTAGAAGCTTGCCACTGAGGATACCACATCACAGTATGGGTGAAACGACTGGTTACCTTGTAAATAATGTACATAGCACCTTGATGCGGTTGTCGACGGAATATATAGATTCTAGTCAATTTTTAATTTATTTGAAATAGTCACTTTTTTAAGTTTGTGTGTAAGTTTATAGGTTTGACTGTGTATGGGTTTATACGATATTGAAATGTATATTTTTATTGCCTTTTATAGTATAATTTAAATGTTAGATAGTATGTTATCATGTTTATGTGGTTAAGTAGTAGTGATTGTGCTACTCTAACTTCACCTCTTGTAAAAATAAAGAAATATTTTATTACAGTTCAATTCAATATAATTCCTATAAACTAATGTTTATTCGAAGAGAACTGATTGCACTAGCCTATCCTACACACTAAATGGTTAAATTAGTTACCTGTGAACATAGGTAATGCATATTGTACTGTAATTTAATTATGATTATTGCCTGACAAGGCAAATCTGTTTGTGCTAAACCAATCAATAGCCGATGGTTAACATCACAGTTGATTGAGTGATATTCATGTATATGGACAATGGACTAATTGGATTTGTCATACTATTTTACTATTTTTGAAAAAGATAAATGGGTAGACGTTCGTGATCAATAAATATGATGTGTTTTGTAGTCTTCAACAACAATAAACTTGCAATGACATAATATAATTTCGTCGGTGTGAGAAAACAGACATAACATTTGGTGTCATACACAGGGGTTCCAAGAACTTTATGCAAGAAATATAAAACACGAAGGCTTTACCCTTTTAGGAAAATTGGATTTGGAGCTTCCGTAAAGTCGTATGTCAGATGAAATTTACTTTAAAATTAGTAATAACTTTTAAACGATTAGGGAAATATAATGTTCCGTACCTGTTAAGAGAATAATTTATGAACAATTTAATAGTTTTTATTATATATTGAATTTATAAACCAATGTTAGTATTATACTATATAATACTACATTTGTAGGAGGTTAAAACTAAAACAAACCGTACATTTACATTTTACACTAGAAGTTATACCAATAAAACAGTTAACTTAAATATTATTTTTCATGCAGGGTCAAATATTTAATTAACCTAATAACGTCTCATTATATATTATGGACGTATGTAATTATTTTGATTAATCCTCTTTTGAGAATGAAATATTATCCATCAGATAATAATATCATTTTGAATATACGGTAATTCATATTAACAACGTTTAGTAATCCATTTGATGAAGTGATATTTACAATGCTTGGAAATATTAAATATAATATTATGTGCGTCAGATGATAGCTATTTTACAGAATATGAAACAGGAATTGATACTAAATGAAAACAAAACCCAAACCATTATGATAGGTTCTCCTAGATTACTGTGAAATATCAATTTTGAAAACTGCACTAGACTTACGCTCAGCAACCACCAACTTCCATACAGTGACAAGGTCAAGAACCTTGGTCTGACGATGACAAAGCACTTAACCTGGTTGGATTACACTAATGAAACTTGTAATAGAACATTTATGGCATTCATAGTCTTAAATTATTTGCTGTAACCCTTGAACCATGGTTAAACCCTTGAACATGGAAGTGATGCTTGTAAAAACTCTAATATTTCCCCACTTTTACTATTGCGACGTTGTTGTCAGTGACACGAAGGTTGAGCTTGCAGACAGATTGCAGCGTGCCCAAAATTATTGTATTCGCTTTATTTTCTATCTTAGGTATAGAGATCACGTAACTCCCCTTTTTTAACGATCTTTCTCTTGTGAAATTGGACAAAATCCGACAGCTCCATATACTAACTATGCTGCATTCTATTTTACATCTCGATTCACCCACTTATCTGTCAGCACGCTTCTCTTTCATCCTGAGATCAGTTCCAGAAACACTCGGTGCGGAACAACTCTGTTATCAATTCCCATTCATAGAACTTCTTTATACAACAAATCATTCCGTTGAGCGGACACGGTTCCGGGCGTGTGTTAGAGGCCTGCTGCTGGCCTCGTGGGATTGAGTGTTTCACGAGCCAGGGAGTGCATTTATGGCAATGGATAAATATTGATGAATGACTGTTATTAGAGGATTAATAAAAAATTTCTTAAGTTTTCAGTTTTGTTTATTTTTATATACCTATTAAAAGTTTTCTCTTATTAAAAAACTTTAAAAATGTATTAATTTTATTTTACTATTGTCAATGTGCTAAGTACAGTTAGTTTATTCATTTTATTATGTTTTGACATGATTTTTGTTGTTGTTATTGTTGGTTAAGTGTCAGAGAGGACTTAATAGTCCTAATCTCGCCATTTGCACACTTTGTTGTCAATAAAGCTATTTTTCATTGTATTTAATTAGTTTGAGGTAAGTACTTTTTAATTTAATAATGTTTTAAAGTAATTACATAGAACAGAGACCTTGTTAATTATTTTGCTGGAATTTGTTTAATAGTAGAATCATAACAAAAACAAATAAAACTACTGTCGTTTTTTCAGCGGAAAAGCCGAAAAATTACGAAATTGAGACAAACGGAAAAATATTGTTGTTCGTAAATATAGCGATGTGGTCCTGATCACAAACACTAACCTCGTTTGGAAAGAAAACGCCTCGGTTACAGTTAGGATATATTTTGTCAGGATACGGTTTGGTTGAGTATCGATATGTCAGTTTTGGTTACGTTATGTTATTTTTGGTTATGTTAAATTAGGTTTTGATGTGTTAGATTAGGTAAGATACATACTGTTAGATTATTTTTATTAGGTTAGGTATTAATATATTGGGCTAATGTGTATGCTACCTAACTTAACCTACGAAACAAATGTAACCTAACTAAATATAACATAGCCTAACCAAACCTACTATAACGTAAACAGACCCTTCCATAACCAACATAACCTAAACAAACCTAACATCTCAAACAAACCTAAACGAACCTAACTAAACATTAATTAACCTAACCAAATCTAATAATACCCAACCAAGGCTTATTCTAAAAAAACCATAAACGTACTGAAAACGGCACATTTCCAGCATTAACACGCTTAACAATGGTCCGATTAAAAAAAAAACTTGCCATAATCGTAATAATGAAACAAAATTCGAGTACTTACATGGTTATATTTACGAAGAAAAATATTTTTCCGTTTTCCCAAATTTACGTATTTTTGTAGGCTTTTCCACTGAAAAATGATATTATTGTTCCTTAGTTACGTGTGTACTATGAAACTATAATAAATTATATAAACTATCTACCTGTTATAAAAAGGAAAAAAATAATAGATGTTGTCCTTTTTAATCTAAGAATTATAATCTAAGAATCACATAAATATTTTCAGCCTTATATTATACTTTAAAAAAACACACACACTTTACTCATAATATGCCAGATATAAACGCAGGGATTTGTAAGAAAAAATTTGTCCGGTCGGTATTGGAAAATGGTCAACATTGAATGGAGGTTTTTCCACTAGATGGATCATCACGGTTGATTTGATATAGCCTCTTGAGCCAGAGCTTGGAAAATTCACTTCTGGGTTTCAGGAAAACAAACAGATTAAAGGAAATAAGTTTAATTTAACAAAACTAAATCAACACGACTTTCAATGTATATGTCCAACTGTTAAAGAAAAAAACAACAGTTAAACAATTGTAAAAGGCAACAAACTTTTAACTTTAATTCAGGACTTAATGCATATGAATGGATTTTATATCTTCTTTTTATTTATTATTTTTGTGTTATCTATTTTAAATTTGACTAATTAAAAAATATAAAACAGTAATTAAATAGCAATATTTTAAAACGGTATGTAAAGTAATATTTTTATTTAAAACATTGTATAAAAATTAATGATTTGTATAAAAAATGTATTTCTATACTCGCAGAGACTGTATTTTGAGTTTCCTTTATTGAAGAGAATCTACCAACTGATGGTAAATATATGTAAGTAGATATATAAATATACAATCCCAGCTTCATAAGATAAAGGTTCTCAGTTCGATCCCAATCAGAGTCATAACAAATTTTGAGAAGGATCAGCTGATAACCACCGGCTGTTCATTTGTCATTGGGCTATTAACTAATGACACTTTCTAAGGAATGGTCGGCCTTAGTTTGTAACAATGACTACATTCGCTCATCTACACTCATCACACTCATTCGAAATCCATATTCGCCCATATCTTGACGATCGGCGACTTATGAATAAATAAATAAATAAGTAATAGTTACAAAAAAGTCCTTTTTAACACTGTCTTTGCTATTTGACCTTGGTTTATTCATGATAAATAAAAGGATATAAAAATGCGCTTGCAGCCATGGTTTCTAGACAAAAGCATGGTGTGTAACCCCATCTCCACCTCCACTTCTCACTAAAGAGTGACGTCACTGGTGTGGTTCGAAGGTTCACACCAGCAAATCGTCTACGTAATTGTGTTGTGTTACACTCATAAAGCGACATTTACGATCCTAACAACAAATATTACTTGAATGATATTTGTTGGTAATCTAGTAACACATCTAGTAGTAACAATTCATTATATATTACATTACTCTACAATGTTTTTAATGTGCATGCAAAGGTGACTTAAAAAAGCACTAAAAATCTTTCCACAAAAGCTTAAGTACCTAACAGATGTATAGTAAGCAATACTTTAATTCTAAGTACAAAAAAAGTCTTCGTAATAGAAAAAAAAATACTCTCAGTACGAATTTAAAAATGATAAAACTGATCATTATATTGAACATTCTTAGGGTATTCTTAAAAAATGTAGTACCGTAATATGTTTAGTTTCCACATTTAGAATAAGCAGTATGCAAGTAACAATCAAATAATGATGTAGCCAAAATAACTTTTAATAAAATAAAAACATCGAGTTGATTTTTAAGCTATGTAGTAGTAAGATTTGTTCATGTATATATAATTGTCTATATGTTAATTCTAATTATGTATTATATTTTTGCAGGTAAATGAAAGTTCACTTGTTGTGTAAGTAAAAGTATTCTACTGATTTTGGTGAGTTCTAAAATTATAAAATACAACAATTATTTGATCGGTGTTCAACAACTAATGGCAATACAAATACTTTTTACAACAACTAACAATAATATTAATGTTAAGGTGTCTAGAAACATAAAAATAATTGAATTGAATAAACTATAAATATAGTTTTAACCTTTATTTTTGTTGATAATTTGACAGGCCCAATCTGAATAAGTTGTTGGTTGACGAACTTTTAAAGATATAGTGCTATAGGGAGTATTTTACACCCCCTCTCTACTGGAGGGGTTATCTTCTCCCCTCTCTTGGCTGGAGGGGTTATTTTCTCCTCCCTTCCCTATACTGGAGGAAATATTTTCACCCTTCTCTTTACTGGAGGGGATATTTTCACCCTTTTCTCTACTGGAAGGTTTTTTCTCCCCTCTCCTTATCTAATCAGTCAGTTCTAGGGATGGTCGAACCAGTGACATTTGAATACCAGTGACAATGGTGACAGTGACAACCACATACCAGTGACTTTTACCGGTGACAGCTGTCACCGGTGACGGCCGGGATTAGTCCAGTCACTATCCCACCACCGTCCGTCTCAAGTGTTGTGGTGTTGTATTTGAACACAGTTTAGACTATGATAATGTTTCCCAACATTGCTTATATTACTTAAGGGTATTTTTTGATAAATGTAGGTTTATTAAATAAAAACAATACAATTATTTAGATTGGTTATAATTATGATTTTTGCAAGTAGGCCTACTCTATATTATTGTAAGTTATATCCATTTAAAAAATATAACAATAACTAAAACAACCTAATTGTATGTAAATGATTTTTTATATATCCAGTAGTAAACTAGTTAAATTAAATAATTATTTAAAACCCCACACTGTTTTAGTTTTTGAGGGCAATAAATAAATTATAATTTTGCTTGCTCTAAGTTGGGAATAAAAAATAGACATAACATAAAATTGATGCCTTCACCCTACTCTGGCCATGTCAAGGTCAAAAGACACTGGCAGCTATCTGAGCTGTCGCCGTCAGCGCCTCACCAAACACCGAGATTTCAGTGACCGATCAGAACGATGTCACCGATCGTTTTGGAAGTAGATGTTTGGGTACCCAACCATATCCAGGTCCAATTTCAATTCAGTGACAAGCAAATCGGTGACAAGCGCCGTGCGCATGCACGATTCACAGTAGCGTAGTTCATTCGATATCCACTAGTAGCAGAGCAGGCCGTACTGAATTCCTGTCACTGGTATTTCTCACTTTCTGTGCCAGTGACTATCGGTGACAAGCAAATACCAGTGACAAAGTCATCGGTACGTAAATATTGCCCATCCCTAGTCAGTTCTTATGGAGCCTCAACGTCAGCCAGTCTTCTTATCTTGTCTCAATACATTAGATTATTTATAGTATTGTTCAGCTACAGTTACATTTATTTATCTTTTTTATTAATTTTGAGTACATGACATACAATTTAACAATAAACTAATTTTTACTGATTTATTGTTTACTTTGACACTAGTCCCTAATTTGTTTGTATTACGGCATATAAATACCACCCCATTATATGTATTTGGAATACAGTATAACTATTATAATTACAATTAAGGAAATAAAGCTTCAAATAACTATACATGAATTAAAAGTGTATAAAAATAACAAACTCTTACTGAAACATAAATGCATTAATTATAGATAAAATAATTTCATCAATTGCTGAAATAAGGTATAACGACCAGGTAATACTTAAAAACACGGTGTGTGGATAGCTTGATAACAAATAATTACATGTAAATAAAACAAAATATTAAAAAAAGTAATAATTGCTTGTACAAAGACAAGCAAATAAAATATTTTTTTAAATGGTCATGCTTTAGATAGTTAAAAAGGAGTGCGGGCTAGTCGTATGAAACATAGATAAAATCATGTTATCAAATAAAAACATAAAGTATCAGGAATAGTTTAAACCTTATAACACTAAGACTAAATTCGAAATTAAAATATCAGCAGAATTAATTACACTGTACGTAAAAAATGGTGAGTTTTAGTCTGTGGAAGGCCACGTGGCTTAGATCCTCATCGTGAAACAAAGTGAAGTAATTCGTTACTAGAGCTGTGCCTTAATTTTCGAGAATTTGTTGCACACAAAGATGACCAGTAGCACGCAATCTCGGAACTACAATATTTTACACTTCCTCCACGAAATGGGCTGATATCCAAAACGTGCAATTTCATTTATCCTGTTAATTACAATTGTTTGATTAAAATTAACTGGTAATAAATATGATGATGACTTACTTACATTATACAATATACTTGAATGAAATACTTACCACTTTAACTTTGTACTATAGAAACAAACAGAAACTACAATGCGGTCTTGTGCTGTTATCTGGTGGGGTTGGTTACAAATAAGCGCTTGAATGACTATTTTTAGAACTATTAGATCAGCAATTAGTCATTTCAGCGTTTGCTAGAGAGAAAGAGATATAGACTACTGGCACTACCTGTGAGAACCGAACATGAACTAATTTTTCCGAACGTAACCCCTGGCTTCACCTGACCCATGTAAGTGGCCAGTCCCCTTGTGTCTATGGTTAATATAATAATTCTATTTAAATAATAATGAGATATTGATTTTCTCTGACGACTTAGATTTATTGTCTTGATATTTCAACACGTCATTATTGATGTGATAATAAAGTTAGGTGATAAATAATAAAAATAGAATTAATAACGGAAAGCGTTTCTCATTAGTCAACGTACCTTATAGAGTGAGCATATTTAAAACTGTATACATATACAACTTATATTTTCTTATGCTTTTGATACGAAAATATTGACTTAAATTTACTGAAAAAAACTAAACATACACTCTATAATTAAAACTGTACAAAACGGCTGTATACTTATTTAATATAAAGTTAAACTTAAAACAGCAGCTTATGACAAAATCTGAGAATATGTACTACATTATACTGCTGAAAAAGCTTGGGTAACCAACGTACACATCCTGCGTCCTGCGTACACGTCCAGCATAGTCACTGGTTTATTTAGCTGCCGAATACAGGGCTTCCGTATGGCTAAATAGCGCATATATTGTACACCTTAATAGGGTTATGGGAACTTTAAGTGGGAATATTTTCTCCCGTTGATGTGCAATATAGCTGCTCCAGAAATAAGACGTCTGGAGGCACTACTTAAAGAATTTAATAAGATCTTTACATACTGCTTTCCAGATGAGCATTCAAATTGTTCACCAAATACTAGCTGGGTCGTAGCGTAGAACAGTTTTGATGGACGAAATAAGTTCTTTATTAACGATGAACTTCTATCATAGAGAATGGACACATTTAAATCGGTTCCGAACGTTGTTTGGGAAGATATTACTACAAAAGATGTAAATGGGGATCGACACTAGATCAGTTATGTGCTTGCGAAGAGTCTATATTTAAACAATGGATCACATAAGTACAGAGTGCCCCCTGCGCTCTTTTACGGAAGGATTAGCCCACATAAATGGAACCAGAGCGACAGGCCTTAAATGGATTGATGGATTGGATTTAGCTTTGTAACAGGATATCACGTTATATTTTATAGTTAATAATGTATATTATGAATTTTGGATATTGGTCCAAATATATCAGAGTAATTTTTGAACTGATAAATTTCTGGCTGACAGCAAACCGTATCTATTTATATATTTGTTACGGAAATATTTATGGTTTTATAGTTACAATTTGTTTATACCATGTCCTTGACAAAGTTTATATCAATCACTTACGCTTTTGACAACAACTATAAGACATTTTAATATACCTTATAATATTCTTGTTCATGAAGAACTTCAGTTTAAATTACAAGGGAAGACCTATAGTTTTTACAAGTCAACTTTTTTCTACTTTATAATCTTTATGGTATATTGATAAATAGTTGGTTAAAGTTTTAACCAAACTATTTCATAAGTTAATAGTGCTCAATCTCAATCAGAGTCATAAAAATTACGAAAGGCTGACAGCCAAATGCTGCTCATCTGTTGTTGGTTATTAATTGACATTTTCTAAGGAAAACCCGGACTTATTTTATAACAACGACTACAATCTATAATATACAGTACACTAACTACGATCACTTAAAATCCACATTTACACGTATGATAATGATCGACGTCTTAAAAATAAATAATATGTAACCATTTACAAAGTTGTATTACGTATATTTTATCGTAGAGCCATAAATAATTTAGAATATATATATTGTGTAAAATGTATACACGGTTTATTTTAAAAATAAGAGGTATTCCTCTTTTATTACAAAACATCTTGGGTTAAGTGTTCTTAAATAATAAATTGAAAAGTGTAATAAATTTCTTTAGAAGTGCAATAAGTGCATAAAAGATAGTAACTGAATTTAAAATGTGAGAATTTATTATAATAAGTGACTGTTTCGGAGTGCCTTTGAGGAAGAGAAGCATTCCTTACAGTTTAATATAAATGCAAATGATCCTTTTATAAATTCACTTCAGTAGTCTGCTTGATAAAGATAATAAAATAATCTGGCGTTTTATTATTTGTTTAGATGAAGGATGATGGATATAGTTATGATGTTTCTGTGCAGTATTACTTTTTACAAAAGCATAAAAATTTTGAACTATTTATTTCAGAATTTTTAGTGGCAGATTCATAAATGTTTTGATATTTTTCATTTTTCCCTTGTATTACCCCTTTGCTCAATCAACACCTCCATTAGGAGTTTTTTTACAGTTTAATCTTTAATTAAACCAATAATAACTAAACTGTACTTAAACGTTTACATTCGAGGAATTAGATTAATCTCTTGTTTGAAAGTTGTTCAAGTTTGTAAATTTGTTGGGGATTTCCAACACTTCAAGTGTTTTTAAAACTAACACAAAGTTACGTCAGGAATATGTAAATCCTATCGACACGTCGTGTTAGTTTTAAAAAAACCCTCAAGCGTTGCAAATTTCTTACTAATTTACCATTGAGAATTAGATTCAATCTTGTATACGATTACTGGTAATTATCTATAAATAGACAAATCTGAAAAGCGTTATTGATAACCTTGTCAATAGAGAAATAACTAATTGTATAAGATACATAATATTGCCTAAATAAAATACATACATAGTTAACAAAAGAACAGTGTTAATATGCTTGGTTATTTTTCAATTCAATTCAACTGTAACCATAGAATTATAATGAATCAGGCTTACTAACTGTTAAAAAACATCATCCATATAATTACTGGTGCATTTAAATTTCATGAACCGCAGTCTTTGAGCTTTTAATTTTTTATTAAAATTTAAACGACTTATATTTGATCCACATAATTTTAAATATAACCTGTATAAACTTATGACTTATTAATACTTGTAATATATCTTATCTATCTACATAAATGCAAAGCCTTCACTTACTCATTGCTAATTCTCCAGCTTCACATCTAGGTAGAGGGCTGAAATTTTGTTCCCTGTTTCTATAAATGTCTTAAATAGGACAACTAAAGTATTTTTATCTTGATAAACCACTTATAAGGTCGGAACCGCCCCTAAAATATTGGTCCATAAAGATAACATTGGGTTGATTTTAGTCAACTAATAACAGCTGTTTTCTAAATAAAGAAACATGTTTATTTTGTATGTTTGATACTGTAAATATGCATTCTCAAAATTATACTATCAGTTCAATCTGCAGCTATTAAAATAAAAAAAAATAAAAAATGAAATGTGTTTGAAATATGTTAAGTAATACCATTTGAAACTCAAGTAGTGTGTGTGTGTGTGTGTGTGTGTGTGTGTGTGTGTGTGTGTGTGTGTGTGTGTGTGTGTGTGTGTGTGTGTGTGTGTGTGTGTTTGTGAGATACTGTAAATAAATTTTATATTGTGTTTTACGTTGTACAGTTAAACTATTGTTAGCCAAACTTCACATTCCCAGGCCGAAGTATTTATTATATCGAGTGCAGTGGGCGTCGGGGTTGGCACGCTGAGCGTGCAGGTGTGTCCCCTAGTCAGATATAAAATGTTACGATTAGTTAAGTTACGTCTTTTGGTTTTGACCTGTCAGGACATAAATATTTATTTTTAATGATGAAACTTGTCTTGATAGTGAAGAAACATCTCAATAAATATTTGTATATAGTTTAGTTTGATAAAAACTTACTTTAATCGTATTTTAGCAATTAAGTTGATGAAAAAACTAACCGAAACTAACATCTGATTCTGTAAATTGAACTAATGATGTTGTTGATATTATTTCATCAACAAAACTTAGGTATTTCATTATTAAATGTATAAAATAGCTATATTGATCACTTCAGTTTTGAGTTGCTTTGATACAAAAAATCTGCTTTTACAATTCGAGGGAGAGATGTGGAGAAACCCGTCTTCTGAATGACGGCATTTCTCAGTATTATCTTGTCCAACCTTCCCCCACAAATAGCTTACGATAGATAGAATCTTCTTTTGCCATTTTATAAGATTCTTTTGCCAAAATATTTTCTGAATGACAGAAAATATTTTTTTATACACTCGGTGTACACTAAAAGTACAACCATTTTTATTTTTCTAAATTATTTTTTATGACATATAACACTGTTTAAGCATTCTATGACAATGCTAATAATAGTATGGTTAATATTTTATTCTTCAGAATTTTTACAAAATCAATATGAATAAATTTCAAATACGTTGTTAATATGCAAAATAATGTCATTGTCACTTTACTGAAATGAAAAACAGATAATTTTATTAGGACCATTAATGATTTTACTTGGAAGTTTCTACACCATTTGCCAATATTATAATATTATGAACTACATTTCGTAATACATAAATCAAGTGGGGGGATGTTTCTGCTTTGTGTAGGTTGTAGGTTAATTTTAAATTTGTCCTTGTCTATAGTTAATTTTCCTTGACTTTTACGGTCTTTTTTAAAAATCATAGAAAGATGAATATAGTTATGTCAAAACCTGATTGAAATTGATAAATACTTAAAACTATCTTATTTTGAACTGAAAAATAAAAAAAAAATCTTATAGGATATAAGATCTATGATTAACAGTTTTTTTATTAGGTGTAATTTAAAAAACTACCAGTTTTGAGGTTACTAAAATTTTTTGTAATGTGTTATTGTTTACCGTAAGCCTGGTCAGTTATGTAACAATAAGTTTGTAATAACTATATGAATGTTTATTTTGCTATTTGATTTGAATGATTTTTAATCTTAATAAACAATCATATGTTTTAAAACCTACCTTTTATTAAAGAACTATTTAAAATTTCAATCATTCACGATCGTATTTTAAATGATTGTATATGTCAAAAATCAATATTGAACTAACTTCAAAGAACTAAGCTTTTTTTATATATTATTGCCTTGCATAGTGTTAGAGGTATTTAGAAACCAAATTCAAGAATAAAATAACTGTTGAAAGTTGATATAAATGTTTTATATTGTAAATATACAGTTTAGCAGTTTAGATACATTTTCAAATTAATAAACTTTTTTTAAGACTAAATATCTTACATAAACTGAGTGGAAGACGGCATAAATATTAAATTTACACAATCTTTAAATATGTGTTACACTTGAAAAAATATAAAAATATAAAATATACAATAATATTAAGTGTTTAAGGAGCTGGACGAAGATAAAAATTTTCAATTAATTATAGTTTTTAATTTTCATTATTGAACTTTTATTTAATCGGAATTTAGTTCTAGGGTAAACTAGATAATAACTATTGTTGCACAGATGGGTTAGTTATGCATGCATTAGTTCATTTGTCACCTGTTAGTATCGCAGTAATTGTAATGAAAAACCATTAACCACAACTCATTACAACATTCCCACTCATTTGTTGAAAATATAGTGAACTTCAAACAAGATTGTAAGGAAAACTGCTCAATAATTTCAGTTTAATTTCAAATTGCTACAGGACATTTAACATTTTTCATCGTTCATGAAACTTGCTTTAATCCACAAAAAATAATATAAATAAAATTAAACTATACCATTTACAAATATGTTAATTGATAAAAATACGTACTCAACCAAAATCACATTTTAGTTGTATTTTAAAGTTGTGCTTTTTTGTTATTTTCTATGTACATCTTTATGTTAAAGTATGTTGGTTTTTTGACCCAATGAGGTTTTTTCCCTCATTTTTTAATACAATTATAAACAGGTAATTTGTTGATAAGACGTAATAAAATACAAGAAGTCACAGGGAAAAAATAGAGTTAGCATTTTAAAGGCTACACCCAGCGCCCTAGTGGCAGTTATGAATTGATTACGACTAATGTACATCCTTATACATCTGTAGAATTAATAACAAAGTTTTTAGACTCTAGATTTTATCTAGAATTCTAAATTCTAGATAAAATTTAGAATTTTATCTAGAATTCATTCTAGATAAAATCTAGAATTCTAGATTTTAGATTGTAGAATTAATGACAATTTAGGGACTTATTGCAATCTTACGGATTAAAGTGGTCTCTAAATTTGCCCACACGAGTTACAGCGAGTTCGAGCACAGCCATTGATAATATAATCACTAACATAAAAAACGTCTCGGTGTCAGTACTAAAATTAGCTATATTCGACCATTACGCACAGGAGGCAGTAATCTTGGGATGCTCTCTGCAGGAAGAGCCACCCACTATTTCATTAAAAAGGCTTCTTCGGCCACATAACGTTACGTTATTGAAAACACGACTTAACAAGGAAGACTGGAGTTTTATAGACAAATTTTCTAGCACAGATGATATGTACAATGCGTTCAATGAATGTTTGAACTTCCATATAAATACCTGTTGCCCATTAAGTAAACAAATTTTTAAAAATAAACGGAAGGAGAATACTTGGATAACGCGTGGTATCTTGGTTTCTAGGGATAAGCTCAAACTTTACTCAGTCTTAGCTAAAGACTGGAATAACCCTTTATTTAAACAATTTTACAATAGATACAAAAAACATACAAAAAAGTTATAAGGGCTGCCAAATCCCTGGAAAACAACCGAACACTTGATGGTGCTAAAAACTTTTCCAAAGCTGCTTGGAAGATTATAAATAACACAAAAAACGTGTCTTCAAAGAAACCAATTCAGTTAAATATTAATGGGCATGTCTACAATGACACAAAATCAGTAGCAACGGAATTTTATAACTTTTTTCAACTGTTGTCCAGATGAACCCTAATAGAAAATCATGTAACGTGGACACTACCCAAGAGAGGCGGGTTTTGCGGTCCATGATGGTGTCTCCTGTGTGTGAAGCGGAAGTGGCTCGGGTGATACAAAATCTTCCACCTAAATTAACCGAGGATATCAATGGTGTTTCAACGTGGTTATTGAAACAGTCTACTGAAAGTATTCCGTGCCCGTTGACGAAAATAATAAACTCTTCGTTCGAAAGAGGGTTGTTTCCTTCCAAATTAAAAAATGCAAAGGTAGTTCCGGTGTTTAAAAAGGAAGACCCAACGGTCTTGAACAACTACCGCCCTATTTCAATTTTACCAGCTCCAAGCAAAATCTTTGAAAATGTATTTCTTTCCAGGCTGCTTGATTTTCTTGATAAAGAGAAGATTCTGAGCGAGGACCAATTTGGTTTTAGACATGGAAAGTCAACCATTGACGCTGTCACCAGACTGGTCGATTTGGTGTTGGACGGATTAGAAAACAGACAAAAAACTGTTGGTGTTTTTTTTAGACTTGTCCAAGGCCTTTGATTGTGTCAATCACAACCTTCTATTGGCAAAACTTGAAAGATATGGCATTCGTGGCCTTCCTTACTCGTGGCTCAAATCATACTTGGACGACAGAAGTCAATGTGTTCAAATTGGTGATTCATTTTCTAATAGTAAAAAAGTTCATTGTGGAGTTCCACAGGGGTCTATTCTAGGCCCGGTTCTCTTCCTGGTTTACGTTAATGAGGTAGGGTCTTCTGTCATGAGTGGAAATATCGTTCAATATGCGGACGATACAACACTCTGCTTCAAAGCTGAGTCCATTCCTGCACTTGAAATTGAAGCGTTCACTAATCTTAATGCCTGTGTTCAGCAATTTGAAATTGAATATTTATCTACAAACCATTCAAAAACAAAATACATTCATTTTTCTTTAAGAGATCAAGAGTCTTGCTTAAAGCCACTGATAATGGTTGATGGCATTCTTCTTGATGAAACAAACACTGTCAAGTTCCTGGGAATTCACCTAGATAGGGCGTTAACCTGGAGCTGCCACATTGACAGCGTTTGTGCAAAAATTGCCTCTGGTATTTTTGCTTTAAGAAACATTTCAAAATTTTGCACAGTTAAGGTATAGTTAATGGCCTATTTTGGTCTCATTTACCCTCACCTTACCTACGGAGTAAGACTGTGGGGTAGCTGTTCCTTAGACAAACTTCAAAGAGTCTTTCGGCTACAAAAAAGAGCAATCCGAATAATTTCCAAATTAAAAGTCATGCAAACAGTCCTTCAGGGAATTAGGTTTGCTAACGCTGCCTTGCATTTACATTTTGGAGACTGCACTCTATTGTAGATTCAAATGTAATTTAGCACGAGGTAGCGACATCCATCAACACGAAACAAGAAGTAGTCACAGTTTTAGAGTGGCTCGGCACCGTACATCGGCCCTGGAACGCAAACCGTCTGAAGCAGGCGTCAAAATTTTAAACATTCTCCCAGACTATATTAAAAGGGAACAAAATTTCAACAAATTCAAGTCTCGATTAAAAGGCTACTTAGTGGCTCTCGCTTGTTATTCTGTGGGTGTTATAATATTGTCAGACCCACCCGCCCACCCATACAAGTTAGGTGGTACTGACCCACCCGCCCACATATACACGTTAGGTGGTACTGACCCATCCGCCCACCTATACACGTTAGGTGGTACTGACCCACCTGCCCACCCATACACGTTACGTGGTACTGACCCACCCGCCCACCCATACATGTTACGTGTTACTTACCTACCCGCCCACCCATACACGTTACGTGTTACTGTCCCACCCACCTATACACGTTACGTGGTACTGAACCACCCGCCTACCCATACACGTTAGGTGGTACTGACCCACCCGCCCACCCATACACGTTACGTGGTACTGACCCACCCGCCCACCCATACACGTTACCTGGTACTGACCCACCCGCCCACCCATACACGTTAGGTGGTACTGACCCACCCGCTCACACATACACGTTACGTGGTATTGACCCACCCGCCCACCCATACAAGTTACGTGGTACTGTCCCACCCAACCACCCATACACGTTACGTGGTACTGTCCCACCCGCCCACCCATACACGTAAGGTGGTACTGACCCACCCGCCCACCCATACACGTTACGTGGTACTATCCCACCCGCCCACCCATACACGTTAGGTGGTACTGACCCACCCGCCCACCCATACACGTTAGGTGGTACTGACCCACCCGCTCACACATACACGTTACGTGGTACTGACCCACCCGCCCACCCATACAAGTTACGTGGTACTGTCCCACCCGCCCACCCATACACGTTACGTTGTACTCTGTGTTACGTTGTACGTGTGTGTGTGTGTGTGTGTGTGTGTGTGTGTGTGTGTGTGTGTGTGTGTGTGTGTGTGTGTGTGTGTGTGTGTGTGTGTGTGTGTGTGTGTGTGTGTGTGTGTGTGTGTGTGTGTGTGTGTGTGTGTGTGTGTGTGTGTGTGTGTGTGTGTGTGTGTGTGTGTGTGTGTGTGTGTGTGTGTGTGTGTGTGTGTGTGTGTGTGTGTGTGTGTGTGTGTGTGTGTGTGTGTGTGTGTGTGTGTGCGTGTGCGTGCGTATGCGTGTGCGTGCGTGCGTGCGTGTGTCACAGTGAATTTATATCCTATAAGAGCAACATTAAATGCAGTTCAACACTGTGACGATTTGTCGGACAATTATTATTTTTACGCAAGTTTGGTGAGTCGGACAATTATTATTTTTACGCAAGTTTGGTGAGCAGACTCCTAATTTGCGGACGGCTCGGGAGAGATCCTGTATGAATGTTATTGCGGTAGACGAGTGTTTGTAGTGAATGAATGCGTTACTCTGTGAACGAATGAACTCCCCCACTAAGCTTTGCTGAAATTGTTATTAATAGTTATTTTATTACATCACTTAATGTATCATTAGTTTGTAGGATCATTATTATTAATAATATGACTTTTGCTATACAATATGTACATATTGTCAAAAAGCAATAAAAACTATTTCATTTCATTTATTTCATTTCACTTCACGTTTGTCCTTGACGGTTTGGGTGAATGACGGAAGGTACTGATAAGGCGCACCCCCACGATAAACTGGAGAAATAACTACTCGATACCTTTATTTCTTTCTTCTCTGAGAATGACTACAATGGTTATAGCGTGAAAATGTATTTACATTGTGTCGCTGAACCCTCTAAAATTTTTTTTAGGTTATATTCCTGATTATAATGGAAATTAAAATATTATAAAACTGTCTAAAGTAGCTGTACATCCTCCATGACTTTTATTAAAAAGTTCTTGTCTTAAATTATAATTTGTTTTAGTTTACAAAAAATACTCTCATTAACAATATTTTTACATAAATATATAGTTAGACTAGTAAATTATATATTGCATCATAAATTCAATTTGTACATATTTACTAGATACCTTAATTTTTTAACATATACATATTTTAAAAATGTTGGGCCTCAGTAGAAAGAGTTTGCTTTGAGGTTTTTTTAACAAAGTCAAAGAATTTTTAAAGCGCAAGAAAGTATATTTAATAAATTATAGGTACCACCAAAAAAACTAAACATTGTTATCATGAGTTAAGAAAATTCTTAGTATTACTTTTGAATCTTTGTTATAAAGTCAATAATTTTATTTTATTGTGAACAAATTTATATTTGTATTAATTTTATTATTTGTTTCGAATTACATCAATGAATGTTGGTCCTGAAAGAGAATAACTATTTACAAATAAGTTTAAATTATGCTTACGATCATTGTATAACATAATTTACTTCCGTTATAACCAAATTTACCTTGAATATAGGGTTAAATTCTAGTAAATTTCCACTTAAAATGTAAATAGTTCTCATTACGTTATGAGTAAACCTATATCTTAAAGCTAGAATATTCAGTCTAACAAACAAACGGTGTTTGTTAGACTGAATATTCTATTGTCCTTGTCCTTTTATTTTAACTATTTTCATACATTTCTTTTGTTGAACTAGTACTGGTTTTAGATTAGTTTCAAAAGTCCCACCCCCAACAAAACAACCCATAATCTATTCCACAATTGAATATTATAATATTATAAGAACATTCTCGGAACACATAGCTTTCACAAAATAAAATATTCTTACTACGCTATTCAATTTCCTTTTTAAATGTTCCGTATGCTTTTTGCAATGAATTTCTTGATAAAAAATTAACACTAGATATTTTACGCTGTTCCTTTGTTTGACAACAGCACAGTTGACAGGACATGAGTGTTACTGCGAACACAATCTAAACATTCAAAGATTATTTCTTCACTTAATGTTTCCCCATTTCTTAACCTAACATTAATATATTTAATTTTTTCTGGACTTAATAAAATATTGTTTTCCGTGAACCACCATTTATTTGATCTAAGATCTTAATTCATTGCTTGTTCTACTTCATCCCAGCTATTTCATACGTAGCACAATGCCGTATCATCTAAGAATGATGTTAATTTACCTCTAAGGTCTGTAGTTCAATAATCCTTAAAAAATATCAGAAACACTGACCCTTGGGGTACAACATTATGTATATAACCTAAATCACTACACGTAGGCCTACTTTTAATTTTAACAGTTTGTTTTCCATATGTTTTATAAATATTATGTATAGAAAATACATTTACCATGATCTAACTGTTAAATATGTAGTTTTTAGCAAAATATCATAATAAACTATATCAAACGATTTGTGGATGTCTGCAAATATTGCACTAAACTTTCTACCCAAATTTAAGGAAATATAAAAATCAGCAATGAACTGTTTCAAAGAAGTATATTCAGATGAAATGTTGCATACCCTTTTACTACCCAAACACAATTTATAAATAAATTAATATAGCTAACCATAAATAATTATTGCTACACGACAAGAAAACAAAAACGATTATAATATCACATAATTTTACGTACTTTTAAAAATATTAATTAGTTTATTGCAAATAAAATGATTGTAAAAATAGTTTTACGTAGGTATTGTACGTTTGTTTTTGTTTAAACTGTCTTTCCTATCAATTCCAGGTTTCTTAAATTGAATCAAACTAAAGTAAATCAACCTTTAGTTCCTACCGATTTTCAACGCAATAAAGCACGTATAAGAGACGTGAGTCGGTTGTGATACCGACAAGACGGTAATTGGCTCAATTATAACTTTAGAGTGAGTGTATCACATCACCGTTCGTTACTGCTAGTTTATAACACACTCAAGCACGTTCGAGAGACGTGAGTAGGTTGTGATATCGTGGAGACAGTAATTGGCTCAATTAGAACGGTAGAGTGAGTGTATCACATCACCGTTCGTTACTGCCAGTTTATAACACACTCAAGCACGTACGAGAGACGTGAGTCAGTTGTGATACCGAGAAGAAAGTAATTGGCTCAATTACAACTTTAGAGTGAGTGTATCACATCACCGTTCGTTACTGCCAGTTTATAATACTCAAGCACGTATGAGAGACGTGGGTAGGTTGTGATATCGTGGAGACAGTATTTGGCTCAATTAGAACGGTAGAGTGAGTGTATCACATCAACTTAAGTTACTCCCAGTTTATAGCTCACGCAAACACGTACGAGAGACGTGAGAGGATTGAGATCTCGTGAAGACAGTAATTGGCTCAATTAGAACGGTAGAGTGAGTGTATCACATCACCGTTCGTTACTGCCAGTTTATAACACACTCAAGCACGTACGAGAGACGTGAGTCAGTTGTGATACCGAGAAGAAAGTAATTGGCTCAATTACAACTTTAGAGTGAGTGTATCACATCACCGTTGGTTACTGCCAGTTTATAATACTCAAGCACGTATGAGAGACGTGGGTAGGTTGTGATATCGTGGAGACAGTATTTGGCTCAATTAGAACGGTAGAGTGAGTGTATCACATCACCGTTCGTTACTGCCAGTGTGTAACATACTCAAGCACGTACGAGAGACGTGAGTAGGTTTTGATATCGTGGAGACAGTAATTGGGTCAATTAGAACGGTAGAGTGAGTGTATCACATCAACTTAAGTTACTCCCAGTTTATAGCTCACGCAAACACGTACGAGAGACGTGAGAGGATTGAGATCTCGTGAAGACAGTAATTGGCTTATTTACACCTTTAGAGTTAGTGTATCACATCACCTTTTGTTAGTGCCCATTTTTATCACATTCAAGCACGTACAATAGACGTAAGAAGTTTGAGATCTGGTGAAGACAGTGATTGACTCAATTACATCTTTACAGTGAATGTATCACATAACATTTCATTACTTCCAGTTTATAATACATTCAAGCACGTGCGAGAGACGTAAGAGGATTGTGATCTCGTAAATACAGTAATGAGCTCATTTAAAACTCTTCAGTAAGAGTATATAGTGTATATTTTGTTTAAATAGTTTCAGAAATACATCTGGATGCAATGATGTACAAGTAAAATGATTATCATATTCAGAAACGTTTGCCAACGTTAAAACCAAAAGGATCTTAAAGCAGTGAGTACTTTTACTGAAACGAATTTTACTGGTGACATTGATAATGGTCGAATAACTCGTTAGTTAGATTAGTTACAACTCGGCTGCAGTTCGAATTTGATTACACATAGAGTTGTAACTACTCGCAATAAATAACAGTTTTATTTCCTTCTCTGTGGTTGTAAGTCGACTGGCTAAACAACCGTTCCTCGGTCGTGCCAAGAAAGTGAAGGAGGAATTCAATGCATTAAACTTATTTCCTAATGTATTTAAATATATATATATATAACATAACTCAACTAAAAAATATGTGTAGAATATCATATTTAAACAGTAAACAAATAAAGCCTGAGTTATCG
Source organism: Stictocephala bisonia (assembly GCA_035578905.1). NCBI lineage: Eukaryota > Metazoa > Arthropoda > Insecta > Hemiptera > Membracidae > Stictocephala > Stictocephala bisonia. The sequence goes on from JAQJVL010002106.1 coordinate 107,852, forward strand.
TGTTTTTTCTGTAAAATTGAATCATTATATATTTGAATATGCTCATTTTTGGTTTCATTAAACTAAAACGATAAGCGAACTGTAACTAAAACAATATTTTTTTTTACAATTTTGAAAGACAAATGGTAAAATAATATAAGGTATGAATTTGTAAACAAGGATCATCAAATAGTTTAAAATCACTATGCGTTTTGGAGAAATTATACGTCACATAACAATTAATATAAGGTGTATTTTCAGTCTTCACTTCTTGAACATTTGGTCAGAGACTTTAAATGATTACGTTGATTTGCTTAAAAAGTATTAAATATATTGACATGATGGGATAGCCTCTGATTTACATAATTTATCAATACAAGGTTTAGTACTACCCGGGTACTACCAAGTTGTCCGTTACCGGTTTAAACTATTAATAGGTTCTAAACTCAAGGTTTCATTGTAAATTTTTTTAACAAACTACCAATAAACAATAATACTTACATAAAAATATCATCGATTAAAAATCTGTCCAACTGAATGTTTGTTTAATCGTTGTTGTTTCATTTAAGAATTATTGGTTTTCTGCTGTTGTGTATATCAAAATAACGAAAGTTCACCACAGAAGTAATGAAGAAGAATTGAGCTTAATTAATGTTTTAATAACTTGACATTGAAACCTTTAGTTACAAAACCATTGGTAGTTTCAACCATTAATGTATCACTTGAGAGTGCCCAGGTAATACTATAAACCTTAAAATAAAATTAATAAATAAAAGTAAAAATATTGTCTACACAATTATACTGTGTTCATAAAAATATCTGGGTATCAATATTTTGTCCGCTTGGTATAGTTGATTGTTTTTCATATTTAAAAAAATATGCACCAATTTTCTAAACTAAGTTTCTAACTTTGATATATATGTTAAAAAAATAAATAAATAAATTAGTAGGCTTTGTATAAAGTATTGAAATTGAGAAGGATGTTTTTAAATAAACCATCATTTTTCTTATAAAACTTCCCCCCTAAATTGTTTCCACAGTTTATAAATGATTTTCGTTTTGAATAACCCATAAAACTATTACTTAACGACACTACGTTGAAAGTCTTTCAGTGATATTAGGTTCACTTGGAGTCAACGAGATCTAGAAGCCAACTATTTTTAAAAAAGGAACAAGGTTAATAATATATGTTATTTAACACCACAATGTCAAGCTGAAAACGATAGTGCAATGAGAATATGACGTAAATAAATATGAGTGTGTTAAAAACTGACAGTAACGGAAGGCCATGTGATACACTCACTGTAAAGTTGGAATCGTACCAATTTACTGTCTTCACCAGATCACCGTCCTGCAACGTCACTCGTACGTGCTTGAGTGTGTTATCAACTGAGAGTAACAAAAGGTACACTCACTTTTAAGTTGTAATTGAGCCAATTACTGTCTTCACCAGATCACAATCCTCTCACGTCCGAGGACGTAACGGGTTACGTGCCTGCAGAATACAGTTGCTGAGGAAAAATCTTGAAACTGCATAAAACATTACGAACTTGATTTTCTTTTAAATCCTAAATATAAATCGAATTAATTGATTGCAACCACATTTTTTTATTAATATGAAAATATACGTTTATGAATATTTTTCCAAAACATTTCAATGTAGTTAGTACGGTCTTTGGTAGCATTCTCATCTTATACATTCAGCTAAGAAATGGAACGTAATAAAACTTTTCATCTAGTATAATCAGTAGAGTGTGTTACATAAGAGTTTTTCACAAGTCAGGAGAAATGCTGGTGAAATTGAATTGGTCAATGGGCTAATGAAGAATAACTAAACTCATAATATGTTTAAATGGCACACAATTATACTTTTTATGAATAGAGTCCACATAATCACTATTGGAAACGTTTGGAGAAACTAAAACATTTTGAATAAAAATCCCCATCATGTCACGTCTCCTTTAAAAGTTTAATACACGGTAGGGGATGAAGTTGAGAACTCCATTTCCACTGTTCATTTCATTTTAAAATGATAAGTTGATAGATTATATCCGCGTTTGGATGTTTGGGCCCAATTGCTCGATACAGTACATAAAACAATAAATGTTGGCAATATATAATCATATTAAGAGTTTCTTATCCCTACATTATCACGCAAACAAGTTATCGGGTTGCCTCTAGACCTTCCAATAACCCTGTATGCTTGCGTATTAACCAAAGCACAATGATTAAAAATATTAAACAAGATATAAGTATTCTTCATTCAAGACTTCTACCCTTACCGTCACAAAATTTGTAACAGACGAAAATAAAACAGGTGAAACAATCAATATTTGGCTATATAAATCATGAATGACAATATAAATGATTTATCAATACATTATCTATGATATATTTTATGTCAACAATAAACATGAGCTTTACTTGATTTAGCACAATAAATTGTAAGGTGATTATCGGTTGGACGAATAAAAATTAATATAACTAATATATTATTAGACTATTATTATGTTAGATATAATGTATTTTAGTTAAGTGGAATCCTACTCATAATCTTGTGATGAATGCATTGTATTTGAGATACAGGTGTAAATGTTTCATAAAGAAAGTATTCCTATAAAGTATACATTGCATTAATGACAAAGTCTTAGACCTATGGCAATATTAGTATCTTGGAAATCAACTTAAGGCTATTTTCACACTGTTTTAGTTTAGCGTGAAGTATCTTTGTAAAAAGGGTAGCTTGTGAAATCCCAGGAAATGAGGCACTATGGAGTAAATTGTGTTGGATCCATTTTCGCATGTGTCACCCTTGTATCTGACTAAAGAACTTCTCCTCTTTTACACAATTTGTAGATATATGTAGATTTTTAAAGAATGTCTGCGTGTTTTTCATTAGCTCTTCTTTTTAAAAGACTTTATGAACAAAGAATAGCTTTTAAAACTGCTAACATGTAATATATATACTTTAACGTAAAATATAATTGATCGTGATTTTAAGTAACTGTCATAGTAAAAACGTTTTAAAGTTATTAAATGTGTATATGATAAAGATCATTTAAGGTGAATATGATACATTACTATATTTTTGACCTTATATGTATTTATTTAACGAACTTCCATATTATTTATGTTTTAATATGATTAAACAATTAAACTACATAATAACCCTGAGTTATCATACTAGATATTTTTTCTTTAAGTTATTTTAGTTTTATTTATCATATTAACACGATAAATGAACCGCAAAAATAATGCACCTCTGTTAAATTGGCACCTCCAATAACTATTTTATTCTGTATAATAGATGGAGTTGATTATAATATAGCCTACCATCCATATATTGAATCTACTACAGACTTGACTTCAGAGCGCTCCTACAGCAAGTGCTGGAACTACGTGATGGTTGGGAATGCTGCAACCAATGGCATGACAGTGTTAGTCAGACGTTATCATAGCAACATAATAACTCTTTACATGGCTGTGAAATTTCAGTTATATAACTGCACTTATGTTGTAGCCAACTTCTCTGAACATGTGAATACATGTGCAAATAAAAGTTTTACAATTAAGAATTTTCGTATTTTTGTATTATCTTAGGTATACTTGTTTTTAATTGTTTGTATAATTTAATAGATTGGCAGCACCGTGTCAGTGTTTAACCCGAACAATCTGAAATCAGAAGTTTTATTAAATCGAGTATAAATATAAATTTTTATTCGTAATTGCTTATTTCCTTATCTCATATTTTATTATAATAATTTCGTTTAGTGTTTATGAATATGTATTCTTTTCGAATTGCTACTGAACATTTCATTTTTCATTTACATCACTCATAAAAAGGAGAGGCATTTGTTTGTTTCCCTCAAAGAGTTTCCAAAAGGTTGCACAAAGGCTGATTGAAAAGTATTTTCTTTTTCAACTTGATAAGATTGAGTGTGCTTCTTCTTTCAATAAAACACTCCTTCACTGTCGATAAAGTGTTTTGTTGGGGCTTTGGTGCCAATGTGCCAATTGGGTTTTCAGCTTTTAGTTGGCAATATTGTATTTTTAGACGATCCATTAACATTATTATATAGGTTATAATTTTAAACAATAAGGAATTTCTGTTTTTAATTTTTTAACGAATTCGTTAAAAAATTTAATGAATGTATAGTTATTTATTAACAATATATTTGGCTTGAAAGTGTTATTTTTAATTACTGCCATACGAAATATTATTAAATAATATACATATCAAATTGTTGTTCCTTTTGATCTAGTTAACCTTTGTAATTCTTCATTTATAACCAGTTTTGTTACCTAAAATCGAGTCTGCTAATGTTTTTACTATATTTATACTGTGTAAAATTATGATTATTAACATAAAAATATTACTTTTTGTTTAATTGTTTCTTGACTGTAAAATTACCTGATCTTAAGAGTTAATGCTCCATTACAAAATATAAGCATAACACTAAATTTGCGAAGAGAAGCAGTATATGTGGGCTCTTGGGAGGAAATACACAGTACTTTATAGTTCTGTAAATATATCCTTGTATATTTGAAGTCATCATAAAACATCTACTATTTATATTCTACTTATTACAAAGCACATGGAATATATGTGAATGTAAAGTACTAAAGGTACTTTATTATTTATTTAATTTAAAACAACATCCAGTATATTTATTTTTAAATTATATTTTTAGTTGTAGTTAATAATTTGACTTTTATTCGTTAACTACTGTCGGAAACAAAACTCTGTTCAATGAAGTTTACACGTTATTGTAGGGTTTCTACAGAAATGCAGAGGTACACACGTGGTAATATTATTTGCATACGTGAGACATCAAAGCCTTAATATTCAACCAGGCGAAGCCTTCATTTGGCGTAAAATTACTGTTTATGTTAATGTTTTAAAGATAATGTAAAACAATGCTTTTTTGTGTGTTTTGATTCTAAAAGGATTTGTTTGCTTGTAAATACAGCGTAAATGTAATTAATACGAAATAAGTATATGTTATTTTACCCATTTTAAATCTTTCAAAATATTTATAAAATGTTGTGATGCTAATGAATTTTATAAGTGAGATATGTGATTGAAACTGCTGATTTAAATGTGGAGTATAAAAATATACGTTATACATCTAATTAATTCTATATGCGTTGGATGGATTTTTAAAAGCGATGTAAAATATTTCAATATCTGGAAGAAAATATACTGATTACAACTATTTAAACTAAGATTTATTATATATTTATTAGAATTTTGCAATAAAATTATGTTTTTTAAAAAAGAACTTTGAATGTACAGAATTTTCTTAAAAGGGTTTTATTTAATTTTACGTTTTTTTACAAATATTTATTTTACGCAGGTTTTTAACCCTTCAGAAAGTCAGGGGTGACCTATATTTCCAAGCCGTATTTGTGTAAGATATTTGGATGTATTTTAAGGGTAATAAATTATAGGTTTCTGTTTACATATTTTATCCTAATAGTGTATCAAACGAAGCATGTACATGGAAATTATCGTATTTTAAATGATATTTAAAAAGAAATTATATAAAACTTTTTGTAAAGTACAGGCGTACGAAGAACATTCTAGATGCTGTTTGTCAATATAAAAATAAATGTATGAAGTAGTATAGAATAAATAAAGTAGTATATTTAAAACACAGGTAAATAATGCTCTATTACAAAATATAAGCATAACACTACATTTGCGAAGAGAAGCAGTATATGTGGGCTCTTGGGAGGAAATACACAGTACTATATAGTTCTGTATATATATCTTTGTATATTTGAAGTCATCATAAAACATCTGTTGACATATTAACAGTTTCTGAGTCGACGATATTTCTTATTCCAACTTTAACATTTCACTATTTATATTCTACTTATTACAAAGCACATGGAATATATGTGAATGTAAAGTACTAATGGTCCTTTATTATTTATTTATTTTAAAACAACAACCATTATATTTATTTTTAAATTATATTTTAATTGTAATCAATGATTTGATTTTTATTCGTTAACTACTATCGGAAACAAAATTCTGTTCAATGAAGTTGACACATTATTGTAGGGTTTCTACAGAAATGCAGAGGTACACACGTGGTAATATTATTTACATACGTGAGACATCAAAGCCTTAATATTCAACCAGGCAAAGCCTTCATTTGGCGTAAAAGCCACAATTACAAAGTGAGACGCCCTAAAGGAACATACCCACCTCATGCGATTGGTGAAGTCTGATATGAAAGGAAATTATTTAAGCTCTTTTTAAATGCATAAAACCAGGGTTATTTTTATTTTAGTAGAAGAATTCAACACTATGGGATATTTTATTTCTTGTTTTAATATCTTCCATTATACGCGTACTTATAAATTATATACAGTATACCACAAGCAAGTGTTTAGTGCACCTTCTTTTGTGAAATATATCTAAAACTAAATATAAACTATTGAATAGATTTTTAACATAATGGATGTCAACAAAATATTAATATGGAGTAGGTAAAGGCATGTTTAGTAAGTATTGTTTGAATTAAATTTCTTCTTTGTGATTTTTTTCTTAATATGTGAGGCTAATAATTAATTATATGTCCAGGTAATGTTTCATAAAACGTTCTCCCATTGTAGGCCTACTTTGGGCTTTTCTAGTATAATTAGGTACGATATACTTGTATTTAAAAAAAAGTTCTTTTAGTATTGTGAATAGGAATTCTGTTCATTCACCTGTTCTGATACATTGTTATCTCTTGTTTTATCATCATATTCACGAGTCTCAGAGATACCAAAGAGGATGCCATATCACAGCATTGGTGAAACGTTTGGTGATGTACATATTGTAGATAACACCTTGACGCGGTCGTTACCGAAAGCTTTAGTTATTAGTAGGACACCGGCAGCTTAAGCCTATGAAATAAGTCAATGAGTGATATAAATATATAATATATTGTATGATAGCCAAAAGTTATGTTTATATAGTTTTGTTTGTTTGTATGCTTATTCTATATGATGAAAAAGGACAAATATGAAAAAGGCTAACAATAATATTTTATATGTACTTGTAAATCTTAAAAAAATGATTAAATGATATAAAATTTAATCCATACAAAGTAATTCGAGATTGTAACGATCTATAATTAAAAAAACTAATTTACAACAGTGAATATTGAAAATCAGAACCTTAAGAAAAAGGGCTTGTGATTAACATTCAGGATGAAAGATATCCATTCAATATTGTTGCTGGATATCTAGGTCACACAGCTGGTGAAAACAAGAGACGTATTTTGAAACCCAATCCTTAACAGGACCTGTCATTGTGGAAAAGGAATCTACTTCGATTGTTTCAAATTTGTTAAAATACACTATTTAAACTAAAATACATTTAAAAAATAGTAGAATTTGAAGTAATAAATGTAAAACTATTGACAGAAAATTCCACTTGTTTCAAATTTGTATAAATTACGAAATACATTTGACATTTTATATAACTTTAAACATATCTTCAGAATAGTGCCACTTTGCACAAAACTTAAAACCAGATTATTTTAAAGGAAAATTATTTTCATTTTGTAGTTTCCCAATACATAAAATATCATTAAAATTAGAAATACAGAATTTATTAATATAAACATTTACATTTTTCTGATGCATGTAATTTTATTGTTTTCCATCCTGTATAACTCGTAACTGATTTCTGATTTTATGATGAATAAAATATGAAATTGGCTAAATAATCTATGACTGAAATAAACTTGAATTACTCTAAATAATACTGTAAAAATGTTAACTAACGATAATAACGATTTCGTTGTAGGGATATAATTGTTGTAATCGATAAAAATTATAGCTGTGACTGACCTAAACTATTAAAATATACTCAAATGAAACAACAATGGGCATTTATACAGTTCATAGATTCTCCACAAATCTAAACTTTTTTCGGGAAAAACTATTTTATTACGCAGAAAACACTTTAAACACTTCTGAATAGTTGGGAATGTTAGTTTTTGTAATATATACTTTATTTTTCGCAACTTTCTTAGAATTATTTATACTAATTTGACGTTGTATTTTATGCTAAACACAAATCGGAAAATTATTTTGCTCTACAAGTATTATTTGTCAAGTTACCGAAGAAAAACTACTTTCTTTTCAAATCACCACTTTTGGTGAGCGTAGCACATTGATAATAAAATCTCTAAAGAACCGCAGTAATTGAATTTATACATTCTGGAACCGGAAGAACGGTTGGTAAGCCGTCCCGGAGGCCAGGCAACTGATTTTAATGCAAAATATCTTTTGAGTATATAGACACAGGATAAGTTATATGATGTTTGATTAACCAAGTGAAAAGTATTTTTTTTCTTTTTAAGGTGGGTTTTATCACCATAATTTAAAAACATGTTGTACACTTTTCCTTAGTAGAAATAAACTTCTTGAATTTACATAAACCGATATTTCACTACTTTTTCGACATGAATTAATATATTGAAAAGCTCAGAGAAAATGGGAAATTACTCATAATTATTTTCCATTACTCACTCAACGTACACAAAATTCATTTTTTCTATAACTTGTTTGGGGCAAATGCAGAACTATTTTGTTTGATGGATTATAATACGCCAATAGTACGGGAAATGCCAACCAAAATGAGTTAATATCATAGACGGTTATTCTTATATACGAAAACACACCTAACATCTAAAATAAATTGAATAATCATCGACAAATTAAATTGCTATGATCGACTAATTGTTTTATTCTTCAAGGTATATAATCAGATTTGTAGATTCTATTAATTAACCTCTGAAATACTATCATAATATGTAATATCAAAAATATTTTATTTTGAAATATTCAAAATTTTGAATAAAAAGATCGTTCACTACCTTTTAATTCACTTGCAAAGGTCAATTAGCAAATAAAGGTCATATAAATATTTAAGAAATAATGTCTATATTACAGGCATTCTTATTACATGATTACAAACTACCATACCTAATTATTTACTATATACTTATGAATATTTATTATATATTTTTCAGTCCTTCCATTTCTTCGTTATACTTAAAATCACTATCAATATCGAAACATCAGTTGAGGTTTTAACGTGCCACTAAATGCCGAATATTTCCCTCGATCTCCATTACTATCATTTAAATGATAAAAAAGTACAATTCTTTATTCGTTTATTTGGATTAATATTATCTTACCCATGTTGGAAATTTTATCCTTTTCAACTTTTAATCTTCAATATTTATTTTTTATTTATGATATAAAGATTTTACGAGAATACCCTTTGTTTAATGTCACTAAATCTCTGATAAGTGAATTTTTATACTGTAATAAATAATATTTAAAATATATAGGCTTTCTGTTGTTATTGAAAAATAGTTGTGATAGCAATATATTTCAATTCAATTCAAAATTATCTTTATTTCACAAAAACTACATGTAGAATAGTTCAAAAATTGTACATATTGAAAGTACACTATTATATGTCACAAAATTATTTATAATATGAATATATAGGAAAAAAAGTTATACTAATTTTAACTATAAAAACCACCAAAATATTGAGTTAAACTTTTTCTCTCTCTATTATTGTACTTTTTTAAGAAAGTGTACAAAAAATACATAATTAGATGTTTAAGAGTATAATTTTATGATTATACTTTGGGATTCTTATAAATTAGATACAATTAAAAATAATCTTATTCGTATAGTTTCTTTATACAAATGAACTCGTATTGTCACCACTCCAATTCGTACCTTCAAACAATGTAGTGTTTGGGGTCAGTACGGTGTGTTTAACCTGAATGCTACGTCATTAGTATGCACTTCAAATATGGTGAGCACAAGTCTAGAATACATAACTACATTCGTTTGTAGAGCTATAGAGTATTAAATATTTCTACATTGGTAGATTGTTAGAATACACAATGCAAAAACAAGGAAGTTTGTTACATAATTTGTTATTGATTTTAGGTGCAATATGAGTAAAAATTTACTTAATTTTGTATCAGTGACGTAAATATTTTCATGGATTATATCTTCTTTTATTATAATAATGGTGTATATTATTTTGACCATATTTTCACTGAAAATCGTAATAGCCTAACATTTTTCATCGTATGAAAACCTCAATGATTCCTTTGCTGTAAATTAACTTGTTTAATTCTTTTTCTAACAGGTTTAGCTAATCTTGATTTTTTTTATGTTTTGATCGACAAAATATTTTGTTGGGTATGCCATGTTCTATTTTACTTCAGTATATTAAAATATTATTTAAAAGTCCTCTTATGAAAAATTAAATTTATGATTAAAAGAATTATGCTTAAGTCTTTTGGAGCTATACAATGTATATAAGAACTCTTGACTATTTTAACGTTATATAGCTATTTACAAAAATTATAATACCATGTCAAACTATCTTACAATAGTGACAAGTGATTTATAGTACATCGTTTACTTTAAATATAATATATAGTACTAACAAACCCCTAGTTATGGTAAAATCCCAATTCGCTATCATATCACATTATTATTGTTAAAGCTACCTGTCTCATGTTTGAGAACTCACTTTGACCAGAGTCTAGCCATAAATGTATGTCACACAATTGTTTACATCTACAACATGAAGTGGTAACGTATTACTAATGCTACTAATGATAGTAGAATTTATTGAACAATCTGTCGAAACAAAACACTTTGTACACAAGTTTCGAAAGGTTGTAGGTCGGGCTCCACTAATGTTTCACCCTTGTTGCTGACTAAGCAGATTCTCTTATTTCACGCAATTTATATGTAGATTGTTCTCAGCTCACTGGAGATTGTTCAGCAGCTCTTCTTCTTAAATAGCACCCAGAAAAAGAGGATGTATAGTTTAGCGAATATATAAATTGTCTTTTATTGTGTTTAAAGGAAAATATACCAAAATATACTATTTTATTTATTTTGTTTGTATTTATCTCAGATATTTTTCAGCTGTTAAAATGTATATGTAAAATGTCCAATATATAATTTTTGATCATTCATGGAATCGGTTAAGTTTACAGCTAATTCGATTAGTGTGTAGAAAAGACGTGATGAATTCATGATCAATATTAAATAACCAGTTGGGTGAAAAATTGAATTTCAGTTTATAATATTCCATGATGTTATATTAATGCATATAGTTTTAATTATAATCTAGTACTTTTTTCTCAATCGATAATTGAAGATATAAATACGCAATAGAGTACAACCAGTAGTTCAGGTTTGTTATGATTAGAAATGCTGGTGGAAAATTTAAGAATCCCGTATAAATATAGAATGTTATTTCAGATATGAGCACTAACTCGGAGAATTGTTTACGTGCAAAAACACTACGAAGTCTACATTATTAAAAAATCTTTTAAAAGTAGATTTATTTAAAAAAAGAGAGGCCGATCCACTCGTTACCTTTATCTATCCATTCCACTTACGCAACTGATTCTTACAAGGAACTTATATACTATATATTTTATTAAAATAATTAAGTTTGGCATTTTAAGTTTCATATAAGTAACCAAACCAAAATATAACAATAATAAATGTTTTACATAAGTAAACTGGTCCACTACACGAGTTCCTCTCCTACAAAATATCCCTTCAAGTATTTTATTATATCATATGGATTGGACACTTGAGAGATAAAATCATGTTTTGTCATTTCTAGTGAAATAAAACTATATCCGTAAACTAGATATAGATTTCCTGTTTTTATAAACGCTTCTACATCGGATGAATCTATTTTAAAATACTAGTCTGTGAAATTATTTTTGCTCCAGTTTAACGGAACCAGAAGCCATTTATCAGTTACTTTGTTCAGTTGACATAATTCCCAGATTTATGTAACCGATACTGCTGTAAATCACAATAAATAACTGTTACCATTGTCACTCATAAAAGCTATAGTGTGCAATAAATAATATATAAAAAACGTTCTATCAGACGTATTTAGTTTAAGCTATAATGTCTAAACTAGTGGCTGAATAATTTAATAGGTATTATTTGGTCAGTATAGTAAATGATTAAAACCAATTATGAATGTTTTAATGCAATCACAACATTTGACGTAAACTATAATATTTTTAAGTCTAGATAATATTAATTCTTGTGATTGGGCTAAAATACAGACAAAGGTTTAAAAACTTCTCTACAATAATATCAGATATCTTAGGTACATTATTAATTCAACATGTTTTTAAAGTATATTTACAAATTTACTAAAAGTTTCTCGGGCTATTAGTGTTATATTACTTATTTTTACATTCATGACGTGTTTTCCTATACACATGCCATATGATTCTGAATATATTAATAATATGATTAAGTGCACTATATTGTTACATAGCTATCAAGGTCAATATTCTAACAAACATTTAATAAAGGCATACATCAATTTTCAATATTAAAACCCAACAATCCAGCTACTACACCAAAGTCCAGCGTCTGTAATTATTTTTCTTGTACTGGTTGCTAGTGTCCGGCGTAGTGGCCCAGAGACTAAGGATTTGGTCTGTGGAAGGTAAGTTCCAAGGTTCTAATCCGACATCAAGGTTCTACGGCCGAGGTGTATCGAGTGCAGCGAGAGTCAGAGTTACCACGTGAAGCGTGCAGGGGTGTCCTTTAGTATGGTATAATAATGCACATAAAATTAATATTTACGTTAGACGTTTTAAATTATTCCTGTTTAGTTTTATTTTGGTACATCAAAATTGTCTTAATATTAAATCATAGTAAATAACAGCATTAATGCGTAATTCATTAACGATATTTGTTATAATATAGTTAATGATGAAATAATTTCTGGTTATTAAGGTAAAATAAGGTTCTAACTACAGAAAATGAAAAATATAAATTTAAAATTTTTAAAAATGGTTTTTAAATAATAAGATTTTCAATGTCTATACATATATAAGCCAAATACCACTCACTCACTCACTGACTGACTAAACAGGAAATCTCAAAAACCACCGAACGGATTCGTATGAAACTTGGTACGTAGCTTCCTCTAGGGTAGTAGGTGCTTGCTAAGAAACGGTTTCTAAAAATTCAATCAGGTTCGCGACCAAACCGCGAAAAACGCGACTTTTAAATTTATGTATTTTTTGTGAACCTACAAATCACATTGCAACAAAACTTGGTACCAAGCTTCCTTTTAGGTCTTAGATGAACTCTAGAAAAAAGTTTTCACAAAGTTCGGGTCATTTCAGCACTATAAAGAACTAGCAGAAAGTACCCGTTTTTTCGCTACGGATTATGATTAAGGAACGGATTCGAATGCAAATTAGTATGTAGCTTTCTCTAGAGTTGAAGGTGCTCTCTGAGAAACTGTTTCAAAAAATTAAATCGGGTTCTCGACCAAACCGCGTAAAACGTGACGTTTAATTTTCGAATTTTCTGAACTTAAACATTAGATTAAAAGAAAATTTGGTGCTAAACTTCCTTTTAGGTCTCAGATGAATTCTGGGACGTTTTTTTGAACT
>JAQJVL010002107.1:0-121142 GCA_035578905.1 Stictocephala bisonia
ATTGTCTAAAAGACTATTTTATTACTTTGACAACTGATCACTGAGCAACACAAACACCATGTAGCGGCTGGTGAGCACTGAGGCAGAGGTTAGATCTATTGAACATAACAGCTGGCTAAAAAGCAGGAAACTGACAGATGCGTAGTCTTATAGTTTCTCAAGAGGTTACACCACTTTACAGAGGTATAATATTGAACAAAGAAATATTAAACACAGAAATGTGATATGGCGTGAGTGTGGTTGCAGATTTTTACATTGGCCACTCACAGTGACCTTACTATCTGAGAGGACATTTACAACAAAAATCACAAGCTGTCACAAAAATGGCTGTGGCCACTTACGGTGGCCATACGACCCCTGAGGCCTTTCGTGTGAAAAGGGTTATATATAAAAACCGATATACATGAATCACGAATACACACAGTGATTCTAGGATGTGTGGTTGTGGGCGAGTGGTTCAGTTTCAGCACGTAACACGCCATTGCTCCCGTCAGTGAAATTTTTCCTTTCGGCTTATTGGTAGATAAATCAGTAAGTAACTGAAATTTTTATCGAACCCATACTTCTGCCTGCAGTTATTTTTCATGAATGGTATCAGAATATCGTGTGATGAGTTAACAAACATGCTGTACCTGTAATGCTCTGAACAAATTGAACTAACATCTTTTGATTGAGCTAGAACCCTGACCAATTAAATATTATCAAAATTCAGAGGAATAAAATTTGTTATCAGAGATAATATATGCAAGAGAAAACAATCTTGTTTAAAACATTTCTTAATGTGACTGACTTGACACTCAGGTTGAATATGTCCATACCAAATGTAATTAGTAATTAACATTTCATTTAATGTCTGACACGATCTACATATTTATATTTAAAAACCCCGTGTATCTCATAGATATTTAATGACTAATAAAATAATGACAACATATAAAAATCACTTTTCGCAATATTATTTCACTTATTTTTATTACTTTGTTCTAAATAGTATACGTTCATTTAATAATTAACTATACTAACCTACCTTAACGAAGTTACTCTCTTCTGCTCACTTAATCTCAGCTATTGCTCGTTCAGGGGGAGTTTTCAGAAGCTCGATACACTTTAATCTAACACAGGAATATAGGACTTGTCAATAATTATTTAAATGTATCTCAAGTAAAACATGTGTCCTACCTTTCATAAGCATCCAAAATAACTTAGTTCTTTTAGAGTTGAAGTAAAAGGTAAGCAATTTAAATAAATAAAAGCTCTTCTGATTCAGTAGTATGACATCGGTGTCACACATACAGTACTTCACACGATCACTTACATAGTACTTAATTAACATGTAATCTTGACAGAAATTTCATGTTGTAAGCAAATATGTATGATTTTGCACAATTCAAATTGAGAACTGTTCATTAAAAAAGTAAATAATTTAATTTAAACCCTTAACTACTACGCCCGAGTTAACTCGTGGGTCATGTATAGTGCACTCACTGCTACACCTGAATACTCGTTTTGAAGTTTTAGTGAATGGTAGTGATTTTTCTGCCAGCTGTGAGTTGTACTGACAACTAAAATACATGCCCTAGAATTGCTATTGCTAGCTAGCAGAATTTTTTTACCATTTGCTCAGTATAATAAATCAGGTTACGTCAGTAACAGTGCTCCCGCCGTCTTCATTCGGCCTGCGTATCTGTGGCCTTCAGTGGCACTGGCTTGTTTACATTGTTTATGTCTCTTATTACGTTTTATACTTATACATTGTTTATATTATAAAGTTATAATTTACGAAAATAGGATTAGAACATTTTATTGCAATTTTTTTTTTAATTATGTACTACGCAATGTATGTTTTGTGCATATATATAATGTATGTATTATACCGCGAAAACACAGCAGTTAAGGGGTTAAAAATGTTAATTTAAAACAAGTATTAGGTTAGCACTTGAGAGAACCATACAAAATAAAATATTCAAGACCAAGGAAGATTTCACTGAATACATAAAAGACATAGCAGCAATTATTAATGCATGAAGATAATTTTTTCTTTAAACTATGCTTCATTATTTTAACCAATTTTTTTGACATGATGCTTGTATTATAATTTTATTTTACCTTATGTTTTAAAAATGTTATAAAAAAGTAAATAGTCACCTTTAAAATGTTCCCTTTATAACTTTAATTCTGAGAGGATGACACTGCCCAGTCTGTTTTTGAGAGAGCCATGGTTTGGAACATCTATTAACTTCCTTGGACAAATTCCCCTCAACTTAATTAACAACAGTATCTTTTTATCTTCTTAAGTGCTGATTGGTAAGGCAAAGCAACAAATGGCAAAAAATTATTATTTTTTCATTATCTGTATTACTTTTGTTTCTTTGCATAGGATAAGAACACAGTTACAACTGGTTTATCTGCAGCCAAACAGCTAGTGTAGTAATATATGTAATACAACTTCTGACCAACTGCAAAAAGATTTACAATTCTGTAACGTAAATAAATACAGTATTTTATTATCACATTGCTTCGTTCAAAGCGGAGGTGCCATTTCACCACAGCATTGGAGGTCATCCAGAAAAATGTAATATAATGCTTGAAAATATGGTCCAGTAACTATGCACTTTCTATTAACCCTACACAATTTACTATTTTAAAGTGTTTAACCCTTAAAACGCTGAGCAATTTTCTGTAATTTTTCAATTAACGCTTAATTTTCTTGAATATATATAATTTTAGTTTTTGTAAAGTTATATTTTTTTTAAATCTAAACCAGGATAGTACAATGTAAAAAAAAAATAATAATAACGATATACAATATACAATACATATATAACTCAATATACTCAATAACAAGATATACAATATAACTCAATAAGACAACAGATTATGTACACAAAATAAACACTATTTACAACAAAAATAAAACTAGACGTCACAATGAAAAATATAGAGTAAATTCGAAATAATAAACTTTGTTTACACACCGGAGGTTAGTACAATGCACGAGACAGACAACAAATAACTGCAGACTGATGAGCGCCAGCCGGTCGCCGCGTCATGTGACTAGCAGATGCGTATATATTCGCTGCGAGCGCTAGCGGTTACCTCGACAGAGGCAATAATGAATGAAAACTTCATATTATTTACATTCGTTGCTTAGTAACCAGTCCAAAGGTCTCGAAAATGAATAATAACCTGAAATAGTCTTGACCTTGAATCTTAGAACTCGCTACGTTGTACTAGGCCTGTTCTAGGATTATTGTTATGAGCTCGCGAAATATTACGTATAACGCGTTACGGGCAATTGTAAACATGCGTATATATACGGATGCCGCGTTTTAAGGGTTAAAAATGAGTTATATTAATAGGAGGAGATAATTTATTTAACTTTTTTGTTCTAAAAATTTCAACTGGTTTAACAAATAAATTATGTTTCAGAAAATCATTATTTTTAGAATATTCTTGTCATTATTGTTTCGCACACAAAAAGAGCATGCAATTGTAATTGTGGTAAAACTTTTCTTTTGGCCTATAAAAACACTTTCCATGAACCTAACCTAAGAAATCCCTCACATGAAAATAATATTTCTTCAATAATCAGTAGTTTTGAAGAACCTTATTCTGTATTTCATAGATTATATGAATGCCCATTGAATACCACTGTACGTGAATGGTGGGTGGGTGGGCCAACACCATTGTTCGTGTGTGGGTGGGCGGGTCAACACCACTGTATGTGTGTGGGTGGACAGGTGGGTCAAACACACTCTAACCAATACCTACCACTGTACGTGTATGGGTGGGCAAGGTGGGTCACTACTACTGTACATGTATGGGTGGGCGAGGTGGGTCACTACTACTGTACGTATATGGGTGGGCGAGTGGGTCAACACCACTGTGTGTGTGTGTGTGTGTGTGTGTGTGCGTGCGTGTGTGTGTGCGCGCGCGTGCGTGGGTCAATAACACTCTAAACCAATACCTACCACTGTACGTGTATGGGTGGGCGGAGTGGGTCAGTACCACTGTTCGTGTATAGATTCGTAGTTGGTTGTTTTAGAAAAAGAAATATTTTTATTTTAATATTTGGATGAATATTATTTGTTTAAATTGAACTATTAAAATATGAACACAATTATAAACAAGTTACTATTTACATTAATGTTAAACCATCAAATATATAGCTAGTGTTTTTAAATAACTATAAAAACCACTACCATATGTTCAGATATTTTAAGATTTTTGTAAAACAATCTTGGCGTGTATGGCACCCCTTGTTTCAATGCACTGAAAAGGCCTGAAAAATATTGCCTCTGCCATTTTTCTTTCTGGTACATATTTGAACATATGTATTTAAATAGCTAAAATATTTGCTCAAGGCTATAAAAATAATATAGCCTACATTAGTAATCAAGATAATAGTGAGAAAACTTGCCTTGTATGTGAAGAACCATTATACTATTTCTTCTAAAGTACCAACTTAATGGATCAGCATTAATATGTTCCATTCTGAAAAATCAGTCCATGTCATTAAGTACAACTATTAAAATTGCCAGCTATGTAGTTTTCATTTTCAGCTTCCGTTTAGCGTTTTCAGTATTTTATTTACTTAGTCTGATGGTTCACCAAATAATCTTTAAAAACTTGTTTGTTTCAGTTTTTGTAAGTAACAAATTCATAATGTAGTATGAAAATTGTCACCAATCAACTATCATAACATATTTAGAAGAATCTTTAATATTGAATCAAACTAATACAGGTTTTGCTATTAGTTGCGCCTGCAATTTTTAATTCTTTAACTTAACAGCAAGAATGACCCTCAATTTGTTTCAAGATGATTAACGCTTAGTTGTTCTACGTTCAGGATAATAAGATCCAATACACCCTACAATTAATTACAAGTGCAGTAGAAAACTTAATACTTTCACACTTTTGATTATTAAATCTCTAAACTGTTTGTTTAAAGCATGAGCATTCTCCTCATATAAAACTTTACAGTTCTGCTAAAAATATCTCTTTTTCAATAGTAATATCGACATCATATTCTTTCTATGGTAACACATGGCCACCATTTTAGAATATTAAAATTGTTTAAGATTTTGCGTCATTGACGAAACAGTTATGAGTCAACCAGATTTGCTTGTGTACCAAATGCAGAATATTTGCCTCTACATACCTCATACTTATGCTGAGTTTTCAAGTAACTGACATGTGGTCTTTCTCTCTCTAGAAAGATGTTTGTCGGCAACATAAAATTCCTTAATTTGGAATGAAATATATTTGGTCAACTTCAGGCAGTGAATAATGTAGATATCTTAATACCTGTAAAGTCCTATAATTAATAATAAGATTCTAGGTTACAGAAACAGGACAAGAGCAATATTATATAAGCATAAAGTTTATTGCAGCAGAGCTTTCAATATAACAGAACATCATAAACATTGCAGGCTGGGCCAGAAAACATATCAATAACAAATAATGTGATCCCCAGAACATGAAGCTCTAGAGAACAACAATATCTACCGACAGCAACTGGAACCCAAAACCTTGCTTACAAAAATGCTTAACCTTACTCTAACCATTTCCCAACTTTTTTCTTAACTTAACCTAGAGATAAAATAACCGATTATTACGGCAGCTGCAATAATTTCTCACTTAATCCAAACTGACCGAGGAGATAGAACCATGTTTATAGTACGTTTAAAATATTAAAATAGTGATCAATAACAATAGCGAAAAATATGAGAATGACACGATTTAGTGAGGAGTGCACCATTAATAGTAATAAAAATAAAAAAAAAGAATTTTTGTTCTTAAGTAAATAGCGTTGTTCGACTTATTATATCAAGCAATTATAATAAAAAAAATAGCAATATTTTATTTCTAATATCGGAGGATTTCATAAGTAAAATTATACTAAACATATAAAAAATAAATTATCATCAACTAGAGCGTTGTCATTTGTACGAGATTAATTGTCTTAACTACGTAGTAAATGCTTTGAGACTTATAAACAATAGTAATTGAATAGCATTTGTGTGCAAGTCCAAATGTTGCCTTATAAACCAATATATATCATTAGAACACTTAACTGTTAACGAAATATAAAATGATGTCTAATAAATCAACATATGTCATTACTAAATAATGTTCTTAGAACACTCAACTTTTATCGAAATATAAATTAATTCGTTATAAAGATATGAACAGTAGGTATTAACGAGAAATTTTTCCAACTACATCAGAGAGCTTAAAACTATGATAAAACTACAGAATGTGACGTTACATAACTGTATATAAAATTAAAAATTACATTTTGTTTCCTTTATGGCAGTATAATAGGATCCTTTGCATAATATGTGTAGACAAGCTGCATATTAAACGAAATTAACATAATATTTTTATTTTCATGTCAAAATATTTGGTATATCCACTCGATAGTTTCCAACAAAACATAAATTAATGTTCATTAAATTATAATGGAATTATGTAACAAATTCAATTTGTCCTAATGCATATGCACGAAAAACTGTAGCTTTTCTTCTTTCACCACTTACAACTTGTTATATACAGCTTTTATGTTGAAAAATCTTCAGTTGAACTAATCAGTACCAATATAAGGGTCCTTGATCATTGAATAACACTTCGGTTTAAAGGAATAAATTCAACTTCCCTCTTAGGAATAAGTTCAACTTACCAATTCCAATTCAAGAGAATCGTTATCAGCCTATACCACGCTTCTTATGCAATTGACTAAACTCTATATTAAAAATTAAAATATTCTTTTTCTTTCTTCTAGAGAAATATTTTATGTGTTTGATTGAAACAAATAAATCATTTAACTTACTTTTCAATATATCATCAGAATAAGTACCATGCAAATTCATTTTTAGTAATAATATTAAATAATACATCTTAAACTAAATTATTAAGTTGGGAAACGATAATATTACGTTGAACAAAAATACTATGCTAGGCCTACTATGACAGTAGTTCATTTTCAGCAGGTACTCAGGAAGACACTTCTTGTATCACATCACCTGTAAAAAATACCAAATCAATAGTATTCAAACACTATCAAAATTTACAACTGTAAGAAATTATAAAATTTGTAGGCTAAAGTTCACTAGGCTCTACTGTATAAGTGATTGGCATCATACCGAAAAAGAAGTAGAAGGTGAAATAGCTAACAATGAACTATCAAATGCGTCTAACATTACTGATGCTAATTCAATTAGAAGTGATGATTTATTAGACTATTTATCAGACTCTGATAATAACTCTAATCCCAATGCTTCTGATTTGGAAGTGACCTGGAAGATTACAGTAATGTACATGGTAATAATAACACTTATGTTCCTGATAGTGATAATGAAATTAGGCCTGTCACCTAATAGTTCCACCGCCTAGGCCTATTGGTAATAGAAATAATATACCAAAATTGTTACCAGTTTATGCACCCTGGAATCAAAAACTGCCCCCCAAAAAATAGTGAACCGCTTTCATACTTTTCACATTTGCTATTTGGCAACTATTGGTCAAAGAAACTAATGCTTATGCACACAAGATATTAAAAATTAAAAGAATGTCAGGGGAAATGAAAGGGGGTACCAGAAATTGATGTTTCACTGCCAAGTTATTGTAATAAATATGGGCCTAGCCCATCACACCAAAATTCAAGATTACCTGTCAACACTTGATTGAGGTATGATTCCATGGTATTCTAAAGTAATAACCTGCAATAGATTCATGTTATTATCTGCTGTTTTCCAGTCAAAGCTGTTCCTGGAGATCACCCAAGTTATGATCCCTGGCACAAGATTAGGCCTTTTCTAGATAGCATGTATACTGCTTTCAAGAAGTTCTTCATACCTTTATCAAAATATATCAATAGACTTAAGTATGATTGGTATGAAGAATATATGAAAAAAAAGCAACACGAGATTTGGCATAAAGAAATTTGAGCTCTGTAACAGTAAAACAGGTTACAAACTTCACACAGATAATTGGAGCAAAGAAACCTTCTTGATAAGTATTAACACTTATTAACAGATAATTCTTCCACAAAAGTACCTCTAGTTCAATTAATATACGATTGTATAGATAAATTTTTATAATGGTAGATCCGGGCTCCGGAAGCAGAGGTAAGCAAGGAAGAGTACTATTGGAAAGGGCGTCTTGCAAACATTCCATCATACATGTTCAAGGGCCTCTGTCAGATATTGGCCTTTATTCATATATTATATACAAACACAATACAAACAAACCAATCAGTAGAAAACTTATGTGAAGGAGTTTGTCATGGCTTTATTGAAAAACACTGACAGAGAGCCAAATCAACACATTCCGGCAGCAGAAGAGGAGCATAATCTCTTATCTTCCCGGTCGTCTGAAAAGAATTTAGCGCAGTATGTGGAAAAAGTAACTCATGGTGCTGTAATGGATGTAATTGTGGGGTGAATTCAAAATGCTTCCAATTAGAAACAATATGTGAAGTCTCTTAGGGGAGTGAAGAGGCCTAATCATCAAGATTGAGATACATCTAACTAAAAGAACGCAAGTGTTGTGTAAATATATGTAAATATAGCCAAGTTAATATGTATATTAAAGGTTTTTTTAATGTGCAAAATGTTATGTACCTAGGCCAACTCACTTCCACAGAGTATTTCTTCTCATTTTCAAACAATTCAGTTTTCAGGTAGGCCTACCTTTTACAATAAGTAAGAATACTAGTTTACATAAATTTTGTACTTTTGTGTTGCCTAGCGACAATCGCATTGATATGTACAAATGAACAAATAAATCTGTATTTATAAAAGAAGAAGAGAAAAATAAAAATTAATGCAGATCCTTAACCACAATAATTAGGATTTTGAAATTTTAACAGTAACTTCATTTTAGGGTCTAGGTGCGAGCTAAGAAAGGATTTTGTTAAATTTATAAGTTGAGGTGCAAAAATTATGATTATTTTGTAAAAAGCTTATACTTCTCCGTAAGAAATACATAGTGGCCGATCTAAAATCTACAGTGTAAACCGTAAAAGATAGCTACTTGAAAATTTTACACTACCTTCGGTTTATGGTATTAATGCGTGATAAAAAAGAATTTTCTGAAATTCCATTTCTGTGAGGTAGAAACAGCCGCTCAAACATTCCATTTTTTCCATAAGAATAACATAGGTATTAATTCAATAATTTATTTAAAACACCTGACACAAAAACAATCATAACACAAATTTGTTACATATTTGACTAATTACTGTATTATTTCTGATTTGTTGACAAATTAGTTTGATTTTAATTGTTTTTAGTGGTTATGAATAATTCTTTCTGAAGTTTGTGTGATTCAAGTTAACATGTACATATTCATTTTCTGGAAGAGGTTTCATCATTTTCCTGACTCGGATTCTTTGTTCTTGCCTTTTTTCAAGATATAGTTAAAGCTGTGAATATAGTCGTAGATGGTGAGGATTTTCCTCACCGTGTGATCTTGAAGATGGTGCATGCCTATTTTACTCTGTCTTCTATTGTACACGGTTTAGCGTCTCGAGCGTCTGAGATACGGGTAGCTTTTGTAAATCACGTGTCTAACAACTAGCTGAGGTCGAACAGTTCACTATGAACTGGGTATACCAAAAATACTCCAATAAGCTATAATAGACATCCGAAAAGTCCAAATGTGAGACTTACGGTACTTCTTATGAGCTCAAGGCAGCAGGAAACATTTCCCCCTTTGAATTTGAAATATATCATAATGGCAAACTTCTGGTCAAATATTGGATAGAATAAAAGGGATAAACGTCTTACTCTTGCTATGACAACATCTGTCAACCACCCTGTTCATTCTACACCCATCATACAATTCCTCAAACTTCTCTGTCAAGTCCTATTATTATGACTGATTTTGATGTATCTGTTACAGTAAAATTCTCTCTTATAAAAAATATGAGAGTTCATCATAGAGGTGATGAAACTGCTGGAAACTTTTCTGACCTACTTTTGAGAATAGGCGATGGTAAATATTCCGAACCTGGAGGAAAGATCAATTTGCCCTCAGAACTAGGAAAAATGTGGTAATTATTCTAAATGAATTAATGGACAAAATATATTCCAAATTAAGCATAAATACTAAGTGGCTTTGTGAAAAAGCAATATTGACTTCAAAAATGATACTGTAAAAATTAATAATATTTTACTAAACTCTTTTTAAAACTAAAACAAGAAATAAAAGTCGAATACCTATTGAAAGATTCAATTGTACAAGTAGATACTGCTGTACAATTTCCAACTGAATTTCTTCATACACAGACCAACCTGAATTTCCACCATCAGACTCTCTTTTAAAATTAGAGTAATTATGCACTTTCTTGCCACCAAACAAATTTTGAACATTTTATTTGAAATGGGTCTAGAATTGGCTGTATTTTCACGAGATATGCTTTTTATTCCGCGGAAATAACGTATTTTACAGAAAAAAATCGAAAAAACCAATGTAACAACTTTTAGTATTTTTGTCATATTTCCGTTAATTTAAATGGTATTTTAATCATCTTTTTTTATTTTGATGTGTTTTTTTGCGCTGAATACAAATTTGAAAACTATTTTGGTCTATTACAAATATTTCTTGAGAAATAACGGAAAAACTACTGTCGCGCCGGATCGCGATTAGCGGCCATTACGCGATCATTATATACAACAACTATTAATCACAAAAACCGAATTCACCTATATTCCCGCCGGAGTGACAGCCGGCAGGCCATCACGGAGGCCAAACGCCCGAATTTAACGCAAATTACGAATTTTTGTTGAGAAAATAGACTATTAGGATAAGTTAGGTTATGTCAGCAAAAATGCATTTTTCGAGCTAACAAATAATTTGGATCTTTTCCGTTATACGTATACCACTATTTAATGTCGGATCTTTTCCGTTATGTGTCAGCAATCCCAAAATATTTCCATATACATCGCGCCGCGGCAGTTATGATTAGGTTAGGTTAGCATAGCCTATTGTAGAATGTTTTTACAAATTACAGGTTCATTCTACAATATAATAACCTAACCTAACCATAACTGCCGCGGCGCGATGTATATGGGCGGCCTCGATGTATTGGGATTCTTAAGGTTGAAAATGAGGAAAACATGTTTTAAATCAATAAATTGAATACCGTGTTCCGTTATTTATACCAAACAATGGTTAAAATGTATTATTCAATATATTTAAATAGTGGTATACGTATAACGGAAAAGATCCAATAATTTTACTACAAAACCAGTTATATATTTGTGTTCAGCATAAAAAAACATGAAATTAAAAAAATTTGTCAAAAAATAAGGAGTTTTAAAAAAGATGGTTTTTTCATCATTAAATAAAAATCTAGTTTTTCGATTTTTCGGTAAAAAAACGAGTTTTTCGCGGATGAAATCAAACTCCTCAAGAGATATACTCATTTTTCACCACTTTATTAACATGAAATCGTATTTTCAGAGGTGACAAGAAAGTGCATAATTACCAAAATTAGTACATCGGTCATGCGCCTCAAAAACCCTTTTTCAACCAAAATTTTGCAATTGTACTTACATGTTTACAAGTAACTGCTCTCCATAAAAATTTTATTGAAGCAACTATAATTAATAGCAGTACTAGAGGAGAATTTGTGTTTGTTATTCCTACAATCCAATTAATTCCTAGACTATCCATTTCAATTCAAAAGAGTACAGCGTTTCCTATTAATTTTGTGTTTACTTTTAACTTACCTTACCAAACACTCCAATTTCTTCCGTGCTATCTCTCTCGAGAAGTAACTCTCATACACCAAAATAGTATACAAATTTGTGTTTAGCACGAAAAACTACATCATAAGCTTATTGAAAAAAATATGAGTCACAAAAACTAAAGGATAAATCAAAAAATGAAATTTACTAAAATTTTGAATTTTTTTCTCTATAAACCATTATTTCAGCAGAATAAAAAGGGTTCTCATAAAATATAGACCAACTTGTAATATAAAGTCGAAATTGGCGAGTTATCTAGAAAGTGCATAAATATCTAGTTTATTTGTATTTTCCATTATCCTACTATCTGAAGAAAATTATATACAACATGTTGGACAACATATTTGAAGTAACTTTTTTTACATAATTTTACTTGAATCTAGCAAAAATACCCTGACACCAAAGGGAAAATAGATTTACACCAGTAGGGTTAACTTCCTGTACTGCCACTTGGAACATACTTTAGCTAACAGTTGGATACACAATACATATTTCATTTTTTTTTTTTTTATTTAAATGAGGCTAAAACTAACCTTACAGAACACCTGAAATTACCATATCACTTTTTACATGTGTTTATTATTTAGTAATTATTTACATGTAGTAATTACAATTTTTAAGTAATTATTTAGCTTAACCCTTTCAGTGCCGACGTCCTCTTAAACCGGACGTTGATAGGTGTTACAGAAGTGTAAACGTCCGGTTAAGCCGGACGTTTACAAATAAATTTGTAATTAATTTGAAAATGCATATTTTTGCGTATATTTCATATGAGTCTACTCATAATAAACTGTTCTTTTATAAAAAAAATAGTTTACGTCAGTAAAACGAATATAAACTTTTATTATAACAGTTTTACTTCCACAGTCTGTGAGCTGGCGCGAAGTCTCCCGCCGTCAGCTGGCCGACTGCATTCCCGCCAAATGTTGACCCACTCAGCTGTTTATTTATCTTGTTTGGAGTGTATATTGAGTTGTGGTTATGTGCAAGTGCTTTAGAATATAAGTAGTGCTTTAGAAGTAATATATTTAATTATTTTATTATTATGAATCGATCAAGGTCACCATTGAGTGACAGAACTTTACAGAGAATTGTGAACGATACTGACAGTGACAGTATCAGTGACAGTCCATTTTGTGCAATATAACTGTAAATATTATTTAGTGTTTATAATTTTCAATATATATTTAGTGTTTTTTATGACTATATTGTGTTTGATGATTTCTATACAAGTGAAAAAACTGATTACAGAAAATTTACCAAAAACGTCGAAGTGTATAGTTTTTGTAAATATTCAATAATTTTGTTGTAAGTGAAGTAATAACTCTGAATTTTTACCTACAAATAGAGAATTAAATTGTGAATTAAACAATATAAAACATTAATTCTCAACTATTTTTTTAATATGGGAAAAATTCCACCAAAGTGAAAATTTTTGAAAAAATTTTTTTTGGTGTTTTTATTTTTTGAAATGTTTTGCATGCACTTTTATTTATTTATCTATAATGCATGTTATTCCTTAGTTATTTTCCATTACATTGGTATATAAATTATTATTTTATCTTAAAAACTAAGCGAGCTAGAGCATTTCTCCGAAACCCTTGCAAATTAAGTAAAAATGCTCTGGCACTTTTGGATACACCATATGCAAAATGACTGGCACTTTTGAAACATCCATCCAAAAATGTTGCGGCACTGAAAGGGTTAATCAGCACATGAGGTTTAACACAACTTTCCTTACTAAACTGATCAATTCAGTGATAATATATGAAAAAGTATCAATTTATCACATTTACACCAATTCCAAGTTGCAACTGATTACTTACTAGGTTTAGGTTAGCAAATTAGCAAAGATCCAGCCATTGTTCTCTCTCTCTCTCTCTCTCTCTCTCTCTCTTTCTCTAGTAACAATCCCGTTGAAAATCGCCATTTTGCCTTATATTACGTTCTCATATCAGAACAAGGTCAAACTCAATTGCAACAAGGTCAAACTCAATTGCAACAAGGTCAAACTCAATTGCGTAGAATGTTTAGTGAATCTATAAAAAGTTTGTGAAGACCACTTGAGAAAATATTAAGCCCGTTAAACCAAAAACTAAGATAATTAGGCAATTTTGGCTCAAAAACAATCTTAATATTATTAATTAGGTAGTGAATTGTCCTCTCCTCTATTCCTCTGACCTCCACCGCCATCCTATTATGATCCACCACCATTTTTGCCTTCTGTCACAAACGTCACAAGGTCAAACTCAATTGCGTAATATTTAATGAGCCTAAAAAGAGATTGTGAAAAAGCGTTTCAGATAATATATTGCACCCTTTCAACCAAAGCTTAATACAATTTAACATTGTTTGTTCAGAAATAATCTTAACATTATTTAGCAAATAATGGGATTCCACTACCGTATTGATCCCGTCGCCATTTTGTCTTCACACGTATTCACCAACGCCACAAAGTCAATAGCGTGATATCACTCTGTGGTAATATTCAGTACACTGTTTGTAAGCCTATTATAAGTTCGCGAAAACCACATGAAATAATAGGCACATTAACAAAAATTATACAATTTAAAAATGTTTGGTTCAAATATTATCAGCATTACTTTTTACAGGTGACCTAGTTGACATTACGCAAGTTCAACAAATTAATGGTAAAGAGAGCTATCAATGTTGAAATTGGAAGGCCAAGAATACTAGAGTTCGCTAAATACGATGTAAATTGCGATTATAAGTGAAAAGGAAATGATATATTCAAGTGGTAACAATCAAAATAGATAGCCTCTACCCATTGCGATTCCGTTCCGTTACTGAATCAAAACATCATTGCACGAGTCATATAAAATATTATAATTATAAAATGAAATAGTTCACATTAATCTTAATCTTACCAGGTGGTGCAATCAAAATGTTCTCAACAACAACGGTGCACTTCGAATCTTCTCTACAGGACGTACTAGCACTGACTCCGACATTACAGCCCAACAGTTCGAATGGAAAGGAAGGATAGAGAGAGTTGACTCACTTACCCTTGTCGGCTCTGTCCCCTCCCCTGTCCTCCAAATGACGTAAATCTCCCCACTCCTGAGTCATACATTCTTTCACACCTAATTGTATTTGTAGCCCCACCAATGGAAAAGAACTAGGTGACGCATTGGAAATTTCCAGAAACTGTAATCACATTCTATATTTGAAACATTCTTGATAAATTTCACTTTAAGTTGATACTATATAAAATAAAAATTAACAGTTAACAAAAAAGAAACACTGCTCCCATGTATTATAGCATGTGAAAGTATTGTTAAATGTTTATAAAATTAAAGGTGATATTTTTATCTTTATAAGTGGTTACTCACTAGTTTCAATGAAACTAGAATTAAAAATAGCTGTAATATATAGAGGCTCCTCAGTCTAAACAAATAATAAAGTATTAATTAAACGTTTGTATCCATCTAAATATATAAAAAGACAAATCCTGACTCAATGACTGATTCAGCATCGCCCATCAAAAAGCATATAAGATATAGACATGAAATTTAGTACATATGTTTATCTTATGCCCTAAAGGTACGCTAAGGAAGGATTTTACGAATCTCAACCCTAAGTGGTTCAAACAGTCCTTCAAAGTTCCCTTTTTTTCCCATAAGGTTAACATTGGAGACATATTCAAAAGGCTATATAAACCAACAGAACTGACGGAACTGCACGAGATTCGGTATACATGTTGCTCTCAACGTAGAATAATTAACGGGAAAAATTACAATAAGTTCTAAAATTAATTTTATAACATTTTTCGGTGCGTATAAACACTTTTATCGATATCATGGGGTCAAAGTTTCTCAATTATCTCGAAAATGGCAAGGAAATCGGCCCAAATTGATGGTTATTTTTTGAAAATACATTAAATTTTCAATCGATTTATTAACAGGGATTTATATAATTTGCTTTTGGATTTATATAATTGGAAATGACATAGTTGAAAAAAACAATTAATTTCAACAATTGTAATTGTTGTAAATAGTAAGTCATTTTTTAATAAATTCCACAAATTTTTATTTTTATCAAGAGTGCTTTCGCCGGTTAAAGCATCTTCAGTTGTAATACAGTATAAACAGAAAAAATAGGTGAATAAAAATAACAACAAAATCACATGTAAAACATTAAATACTAGTTAAATTAAATTTAAGTGGCTAAGTTTGATAAGAATTATTATGAATAAAATATGATTTAGAGTTTGAAATTTTCGATGATATTTCTTCTTTAATTAAGGGTAAAAATATATTACTAAAATTTAGAGACGGTTGGGAAATACATTCATCTTTCAAAACTGCCATACATACACTTTCAATTTGGTTTCTCTTGGTCCATAAAGGTTCTTTTAAAATTACGCTTGTAGAATTAAAATTGATATTATGTTTTTCATTAATAGCATGTTCAACTAATTTTGATTTTTGTGTATTTTCTTTTTTTAGCACAAGTGTACTAAGAAGCAATAGTAAACAAAGGCAAAACATGTAGCCCCAAAGAACACAATATGATATTCTATTTCAATGGAAGCGTGAGGCTAGATGGCTCACAGCTTCTTAAATACAGCTATTGTGTGTGAGGCAGTATGATACCTACACATGGAACTGAGCACGAAATAAAAGTGTGAGTCAAATAGATGCACATGGGGCTGAGCTAGGATTGCCACACGTCCGTATTTTGTGGCAATCCGTATCCGTAACGTAAAAAAAAAAAAAAACTGACACCGAGTAGATGTCAGTATTTTTCATTAAGTTTATATTAAAAATGTATTTTTAATATTTAGTATTATAAAAAAAGACCAACATGTATTACTAGTACGTTGAGAAATCGACAATCGTGAGAGGTTGTGTATTGTATGATTACTCACAGACTATGCACAATAATACTACCACACACATCCCTCGCCTCATTTTCTAGCAAAATAGGTTTGAAAATATTTGAAAGAGTGTTAGCGTTTGCTCCTTCATTAACATGTACTTCGGCACTAGTAGAATGGAGTTTTTTCATTTATGAAATATGTCTAGACACCCGATCGGAACATACTGTCAGTAGAGTAGTACAGAAGGTCAAATGAATTCTGAGCATCAAAGTTAACAGTGACATGTCACGTACTGAATTTTCTAAGCAATTAAAAACAACAGTTTTTTACTTTAAAAAGGTAATTTCTTCAGAAAAAACATGAGTGATACATAACCATTTTTAATGAGATTTATGTCAATTTATTGGCTTGTGCCATCTTAACTTAAACTTGATGAATGACTTTTTCAAAGTATTGTTTGTTAATATTGTATTACTATGAAGTCTCAAATTAAAATTAAGTTGTAATATTAGTAATATATATAGCAAAGTATTGTTTTCCAAATTGAACAACCAAAATCGCATATCACAAAATTCATTAAAGACGATTTCTCCCCCCTTCCCCGCCAGACCCCCAAGTAAATCTGGTGTCCGTATTTTACTATGAAAACTTATGGCAAACCTAGGCTGAGCTCAAATGATAGTTAGTGTTGGCTGGTAGGGAATAGGCCTATCGTTTGCTTGGGGCTGAAAGTGTTAACGCTGAGATAGTGTCAATAATGTAAATACAAAAAGGAAGTGGACTAGAACTGTATTGTTAAATAATGTTGTTTTCGTTTACAGATAATATATATTCTATTACTTATAAAAATAATAAACTGTGTTGACTATACATATATACATAGCGTATAAAAAAGTTTTCTGTCAAATGTAAACTCAGCTTCATTCTCCACACAGGGAGTTAATTCGCTCAGTCTGTAACGTTTGGATCCGTAAATAAGCTCCAACATCATTCACAATCGATGACAATTTGTTACGATGTGAATTTAATACGGTAGCTAATTTTAGCCTTCTTCTTCAAAATCATACGCATATGTTTATGAATATTTTCTTTTGTTTTTCGTTGTAGGCACCCGATCGTAATACAACTACGTACTTTCTTTGAAAACTAGTATAATACGTATGTTGTTATTTCAAAATCTTTCTGAGCCAACATGACTATTGATTCGTTTGCACAGTTTCACGCGTGTCGTTTATTGACGCAGTGTGATGTACCAGTCAGTGATGGTGTTCAAGGGAGGGGAGTTGGGGGTTGGAACAGTACTCTTCCGCGGGTAGTGAGACTAGCTGAACCTTTTAGAGAACGCAAGTAACACAGGTAAGGCTATGAATCTCTAATTTAACATAATTCAATACATATATTTGAAAAACTAATATATTAATAAAATGCTAGTCTTAATTTTACCGTAATGACAGATTAAACAACTCTGAATATATTCAAGTTTATATATATTCCAGATTCCTGACACAGAATCGACTCGATGAATATATCAGTAATGTGTTTGTTTCATGCAATTTGAGAAAGGAATTGAAGGCTGATACAAATACAGTTGTTTATTACTTGTAAAACACTTTTAAAATGTCTCATTCATTTATAACAACATAATATCATTGATTATATACGACAATTATTATTATAATTCCCTATACAATCAAAGATAATATTCGCAGTGCGCACTGTTTAAGGAGTTTGTATGCAACTAGCACTACACGACCGTGATTTTAGGATGCGACGTTGCCACACTGAACAAGTATTAAATCTTCATTATTATTATTATTATTATCAGCTGATATTTATTATTGTAATGTTCGTTTTTAATATGATTATATGATTGAATTCAATCTGGCAACACGGCCCAGTTAACAGCCGCTCGACGCGCTTTAAAGCAGACAGTTAACGCACTACGAAATAAATGGTTCCAAAGAATTGGCACAAATTTTCCCCTAAAAACACTAAAAGATCAAACCTACCGGTTTGATTCCTTAATATGTTTTTTTGCCAAATCTAAAAAGCTAGTCATGTTAAATACTTATGCGGTACTGTACATGCGGTTTTCACTCAAATGTTTGAAATTGTAATTCACGTCTTTCCTGAAAATGTTATCAAAATCGTTATAGCTGTTTTTGAGAAAATATCATTTTAAAATGTTTCTTACCCATAAAAACAAAATAAAAATTTCAAATATTTAAAAAAATGGTCTTGATATACTGGATAAATACACCTTTATACCTAATTTCATAAAAATTTATCCATCCGTTTGGTCTCCAGCGAAGTGCACATACACAGACGCAAATACACACAGACATCCACTTTTTTCTTTCAAAAAACCACTTTTTGGGTTCAGGGGACCCTAAAATGGATTTTTAGACCAACTTATAAAAAACTTTTTTGGCGATCACAATACTTTCTCTATGCTAACGCATATGGGAGAAAGTAAAATTTGTTAACACTCTTTACCATAGCACTGAGCTAGCTGGGTAGTGTAACTGTACCTAGAAAAGAAGACGATAGGTATCACTCGCATCTCCCATGATGTAACTTGGGTGAAATTGCAAAAATAAACACAAAAATACTGTTCTAATTCCTGTAATTACAATTACAGCTGATAAGTGATAAATAACTTGCTTATTATTCTTCAAGCTCTTTCCTTATTGGATTTATAATTTAATGTTATAGTTGAATTAAAAACCCCAGTAATTATAGTTTTTTTTAGTTCGTAAGGCCCTTTGGTAACGATGATACCATCTTCAGATATACACAAATGTTTAATTTATCTTTTTTCATAAAATTTATTTGTATTTACAATCTATTCATAGTTGAACAATAAGTAAATGTGAGGTTAGATAATATAACATGGGTTAACAAACATCCAATGGCGTGGCTAACATAAACACTGTTTCACATTACAAATAGTTTTAAAAAATTATAAAGTACATTACAAAAATCTTACTGGAAGATCTAATACGTTTTGTCTTTTCAGTCTGTACACAAGTTACTATTGTCTTAAAAGATTCAGGGCAAGGTGAATTGGACGATTGTTCAATTTTTCTAAGTATCGACTGCTAAATTTAGTAATAATTTCGGTCTTGACAAAAGAAATGTTTGAGTCTTGATGGATGATGGTGTTATTAATGTACCAGGGTGCTTGAAGTATGTTTCGTAGTGTTTTTGACTGAAATCTTTGGATGATATCTATGTTGCTGTTCGATGAACATCCCCACAGTGAAATTCCATAAGTCCATATGGGTTTTAAAACTGTTTTATAGAGGAGAAGCTTATTTTCGATTGATAGTTTTGATTTGCTGTGTAGCAACCATGCCATTTTGCTATATTTGGTGATCAACTGAAGCATTTTTGCCATATGTGCGAGCGCCATGTCAATCTCCTGTCTATGTGCATTCCCAGATATTTGACGTCTGTAACTTGAGGCAACGAAACATTGTCCAATGGGAATGGGGGGCATGTATGAGGTTTTAGTGTGCAAGTGAGATGTGATGACTTGGTTTGATTAACTTTTATGTTCCATTTATTGAGCCAATCGGACAGTTCGTGTAGACTTAACTGCAATATTTGAGATGCAACAACTGGATCTTCGTGAGAGACGAGGAAAGCTGTGTCGTCAACGAATGTTGCAACCGTCACTCCTGGGCTCGCTGGAAGATTGGCTGTAAATAACGTATATAATACGGGTGCAAGCACACTTCCTTGAGGCACTCCTGATTCAATTCTTACCAAGGGAGAATATTCATCCTGATACTTAATTTAGAAGAACCAATTTTCCAGATAAGACTTGAGTAGGTTGTAGTATGAATGTGGCAATGAACATTTTACCATGGCAATGAAAGCTTGACTTATGTCAAGAAAAGCTGCCGAACAGTACTTTCCAGGCTCTAAACCCTGGCTTATAACATTAACAATCCTGTATGTACCTGTTCTAAGGTTGAATGACATTGACGGAAACCAAACTGGTGGTGTGGTATAGCGTCAATTTCATCAATCACAGGCTTAATTCTTTTAAGCAAAAGCTTCCCAAAGACGTTAGACATCTATGGAAGAAGGCTGATTGGCCGATATGATGTAATTTCATGAGCAGGCTTGCCAGGTTTTCTATTGAGAGGGGTAGTACTCCAATCTTAAAACTGTGTTAAAGATCATTGTTAGCAAAATGAAACTTTTTCTAAATAGTTCCTTTAGAAATCTGCCTGTTATCAAGTCATATCCTGGTGCTTTATTTGGACTAATTTAATTATGACGTTTTTTACTTCAGATGGCTTAAAACTATCTATTGGAAAGCTCAATTGAGTCGGAGAGTTCAGGAATTCCAAAAAGGATTTTTATGCAATTTGAAAACATCCAGAAAATGTTCAGCTAATACCTCAACCTTTTCTTTATTGATTTTGGTTCAGGTGCCATCCAGTTTCAGAATTGAAGGTATGGGAGTCTTTGGTTGTTTCAGGCCTTTAGTGACTTTCCATAACGAATAGTCACTGTCTTCAAAAGGAGAAAGTGAACAACAAAAATAGTTAAACCATTCGTTTTTTATAGTTTGTCAATCTGTTTAGTTGTTGAGAGGCTCTGTTTAGATTTGTTTTATCGAATCGATTCTTTGAATTTTGCCAAATTCTTCGCAAACGGCATTTTCTTGCTAATTCCTTCCGTACGATTACTGGATAATTTACATTGTTTACAGGCTCTTGTGGAAGACTGGGCGTTGCTTTCCAAGCCGCTTCCTGTAGAGATACGTTAAATGATTCAATTGCGTCATCAGTATTTTCATAGGTTTTCATTTCAATATTAAGCTTAGATATTTCATCAAAAATGTTTCGAAACATGATCCAATTGGTGAATTTGTTACAAAGAGTTGGAGGAGTTTCTTTGTTGATTACGGAAGAACTGATTGTTAACATAATAGGGAAATGGTCTGAGTGTAGATCTAGGGAAGACTCTATTTTTAAATAATTATTACAAATACCTTTCGTAATAAAAAATCTAAGATATCTGGTATTTTGTATCGGTCACTAGGCCAGTATGTAGGTTCCCCTGTCGAAATAGCATCCATATTAAAAGTATTAATTGTTTGTAGTAACTGTCGACCTCTAGAATGGTTAAGTCATTACCCCCACATTTGATGCTTAGTGTTATAGTCTCCGTCAGATATGAACCGAGGGCCCAAGGCGTTACAGAAATCTTTAAATTGCACTTTGTTGATGTTATGTCTTGGTGGGATGTATACTGAAGATATTGTCAGAGGACCAGTCCAATCTTATACAACAATACTTGAAGCCTGAATGTGGTCACATTATGAATGTGGAAGTTCATAATGCTTAATAGTGTTTCGTATCAAAATAGCAGAATCACCATGAGCAGTGTTATCAGGGTGATTTGAACTATAAATTGAAAAATTAAGAATTTTAAAGAAAGTTAAATCAGTGAAGTGGGTTTCAGATATTAATAGTATATCAGCTAGCTTGTAAGTTAATATGAATAATTGTATTTCTTGATTATGTTTAATCAAGCCGTTGGCATTCCATTCTGATATTCTGAGAAAATAATTTATTTTAATTTATAAATAACTGTTGTTAGCAGGCTAATGAGGGTTCCAACCTGTTGAGTTTGCTGGTTTAGGAGGGTTTCAAATTTTTCAAAAACAGAATTTATAACCTGACAAGGATTGGTAATTCATTACCTGTGTAAGACTTTGGCCCATATTTTGTTGCTTGAGCATAAGATACTAACTCATTCACATGCTTATTTTCATGTGTAGTGGGAGGCAACGGTGTCTCAGATTTACTGATTATACCTTTGTTTTATGCGAAGTAAGAGATTTTTGTCTCAAATGTAGAAAAGTTTTATTTTTCAAATTTTTGTAGATATCACAACCTTTGTAATTTGCGGGATGGTCTCCATTACACAGCACACACTTAGGTGAGACATCTTTAGACTTAGTATAAGCACTAGTTTCATGGTTTGAACCACATTTAACACACCGGAAGGGATACCAACAATATGACTTAGAATGGCCATATCTTGCACTTAATGCACTGAACAATATCATATTTTTTATAAGGAGGCTCAAACTTAACTTTAGCATTTAACAAAAATTCGACATCGTAAATATATTTGTTATTTTTAGCTGGCTCTAAATATAAGAAAAACATACCTAAGGGAGTTTTTGTTTTGGCACTACGAGCATTTGAAACATTCCTTACGTTGTGTCCGTAAGCATTAATGGCAGTGATAATGTCAGTAGGATCCGTTGAATAGTACATATTATTTTTTAAAACTGTACGGAAAGTTCTTTCTTATTTTAATTTAAATGTGTGGAGGCCAACACTCAGCTCTGAAAGTTTTCTGACTAATTTACACTAGACATCAGATGTAAGAAGAGTGATCCTTATCGTATTGTTGGGTAAACATTTGTAAAAGCATTCATCTCTGGTTATAAGTGACTCAATAACTTGTACTATTTTAGGTACACTTTGAACATCTGGAATAAAAATTGTAATTGTGGTTTAGGCTCCTTTTTGGCCTCGATAGAAGACGTTTCTCCCATAGTGTTAAGGTCTTCCTCAGCCAGAATGGTAAAGTTATTAGATATTGGTATATCTATACTCTTGATACCTGAATTGTCAGAAGAGTTAGGTCGACACTTTTTCTGGTCGCTGCCAGTATTAGGAGTAGAGTACATTCTCGTATTCTTTTGGGACACTACTTGCCAAGGGACTTCATCACTTTGGTCAGATGGTTGTGGAGAAGTACAGAAGTCAGATGAAGTATAATTTGAATTGGTTTTGTGTTGTTTGAGAGAGTAATTGTGATAATTGTAATTATGAGTGGTCACAGTTTTCGGACAAAATAAATTAGACGTACGTGGAAGTTCGTTCATTCATAAAACATGAGTGTTTTATAATAAAAAATGAATAATATGTTCTTTTTTAAAAGTATTACTCCATTTATTATAACAGTAGTCCTAAATTACGAACTAATTTATACATTTATTATGTTATTTATTTATTTATATGTGTTGGCAGCAGTTGCTGAATGTGCTTTGACAGCTGTTCTATGTTTAAAGTCACAAAAATTCAAACAAGCAAAAAAAGGTAAAACATCAACTTGTCTGCAGACTAGTGACTGACAGTCCGTGACAGTTAAATAACACACATAGAAGAACGAAGAAGAAGCAAGCTGACTCTACGGGATTTTGTTAGAATCATTTCGTAATATAAATAAATATATTTGAAGGGATCATGGCAGATATAAAACCAGAATCAAAGACTAATGAAGACCAGCAAAATTTTGCAGTAGGTACAAGTGATCCTAAGGATTTGCAAGAATTGACACAATATGTGAGTAGGCTTTGCAAGAGCACTAGCTTGATTTTTTTCTACTACATTTTGTTTTATAGAGGCATATTTTATGTGGTATTTATGCTTTGTTACCTGACAATTTATTTAACTAGGGTTTATGAGTATGAAACAGGTTTACATTATCAAGGAAAATGTTTTTTATTCTGTGGAACATCAAAGGTAATTAGGTAGGCCTATTTTGGTAGGCTATGTATTTTCTAGCTACCCACCTCAGCAATATTGAATTTATCACTAGTGGGTAGAATCAGGTCTACAATTTATGTGAAAACACTTTATCCCGCTGAAATAAAGTTAGGCTATACAAAAAAATTGGTAATTATGCACTTTCTTGCCACCTCTGAAAATACGATTTCATGTTAATAAAGTGGTGAAAAATGAGTTTATATCTCTTGAGGAGTTTGATTTCATCCGCGGAAAACTCGTTTTTTACCGAAAAATCTAAAAACTAGATTTTTATCTAATAATGAAAAACCTACTTTTTTTTAAAATCGTTATTTATTATTTTTCGACAAATTTTTTTTCATTTCTTATGTTTTTTTATGCTGAACACAAAAATATAACTAGTTTTGTAGTAGAATTATTTTTTCAGCTCGAAAAATGCATTTTTGCTGACATAACCAAACATAACCTAACTTATCCTAATTGTCTATTTCCCAACAAAAATTCGTAATTTGCGTTAAATTAAAGCGTTTGGCCTCCGTGACGGCCTCCGGCGGGAATATAGATGAATTCGGTTTTTGTGATTAATAGTTGTTGTATAAAATGATCGCGTAATGGCCGCTTATCGCATTCCGCAGCTACAGTAGTTTTTCCGTTATTTTTCGAGAAATATTTGTAATAGACCAAAATAATTTTTAAATTTGTATTCAGCGCAAAAAAACACATCAAAATAAAAAACGACGATTAAAATACCATTTAAATTAACGGAAATATGACAAAAATACTAAAAGTTGTGACATTGGTTTTTTCAAATTTTTCGGTAAAATACGTTATTTCCGCGGAATAAAAAGCATATCTCATTAAAATACAGCCAATTCTAGACCCATTTCAAGCAAAATGTTCCAAATTTGTTTGGTGGCAAGAAAGTGCATAATTACCAAAAAATTAAATATTTTAAATTTGTAATTATGTTATTTTTTATTTATTTACGCTAGATTTTTACCATTATTTTTGATTTGATGTTTTTGTGCTGTTCACGAAATTGAAAACTATTTTGGCCTTCGACAATTATTTCTCTAGGTAGGATTACGGAAAAACTACATTCGTGGCAAGTCACCTATGGTGGCCATAAATAAAATGTTAACCTAATAGGAGCCATGACTAGCCAACAAAAAGAAATTCGCATATATTCCCGTAGGCCAGGCACTCGAAGTAAACGTAAATTATCATATTTTTTAGTGTTTTGAGTGTAATCATGATTAGGATAAGTTAGGTTATGTTGATTAACACTTTGAAGCCTGGGCCCTTAATACTCCGTTTGGCATGGAATCCTGGGAGTTTTATGTTCACATTAAAAAAATTGTAAATGCCTTGTAAATTTCATAAAAAGGTTATATTATATATCTTTGTAAAGGGGAGAAAATTCTCTTTTCAATGATGGGCAAAACTTTAGGTGTTGTACATTTTTTTATTTTTTACAGAAGCTACAAATAAGTACAAAAATATGTAAAACAAAAAATAGCTAAATATAATAACATATAATAATATAAAATATAATAACATATAAGCTAAATATAATATAAGCTAATATAAGCTAAATATAAATAATATAATAATATAAGCTAAATATAATAACACATAATAAATATAATAGCAAAATATAACAACATAAACAATGCTGACATAAACAATACCGCTCAGCTGTTTGTCAGCTGTTACGATAATTATTTATCCAAGACCAGATGTAGATAAAAAAAAATTAATAGACCGATAAAATATAATAACAGATAACTAAAAGACATATTCAGATGACCTAAACCCGATTATATGCCGATAATAAAGATATAATGAATTAAATATGGGCGCCCGAGCTATTCTCGGGCGTCGGCGAGTACGCCAGTTTGTGTTGCCCGATCTATCTTCGGGCTTAGGCTTCAAAGTGTTATAAGGCTAACTATGTAAGACACCTCTGAAAATACGATTTCTTGTTGAAAAAGTGGTGAATTATGAGTTTATGTTCTCTAATAGGGAGAAAGGGTATTTGAAACAACTTACCCTAAATAAACAAATTTTAAGTAGGGTGTTAATAAATTTGTTTTAGATAAATTATTAAAAATCGATTGGTCGAATTTCAGTGTTATTGATAATCCGAATATTAATTAGGATTCTAGTGTATGTAACTATTTCAAGACATTTATCAAAGTAGTAAAATTAAAATTAATTTTGAAAATAAAATCAATACACTATAAAACCATGGATGACAAACTTTTTGCTTAGAAAAATTACAGAGAGAGACGGGCTTTATAAAAGTGGAAACATTTCCCATCAAATGCAGTTATACAGATCTGACAACATACAATACTG
Source organism: Stictocephala bisonia (assembly GCA_035578905.1). Classification (NCBI taxonomy): domain Eukaryota; kingdom Metazoa; phylum Arthropoda; class Insecta; order Hemiptera; family Membracidae; genus Stictocephala; species Stictocephala bisonia. The sequence goes on from JAQJVL010002107.1 coordinate 26,529, forward strand.
TAATCATGTTAACAAAGAAATAATCAAACATAAACAGAACCAGTTTTTTAATGAGTCATATTATTCTTGTCTAAATAACATTAAAAAGCAATGTCTTTGTATTAACTCGCTAATGGATATTTACAAAAGTATTAAAAAAATTTCCAAAATACAAATAGCATTCCTAATGAATTTGCTGACTATTATTTTAAAATGTTCTAAATTTAAATCACACGTGCCTAAACAAATTACATAATAGTAATCCAGCAAACGAGCGTAAAACAATACTTTTATTTAAACTATTCAAATGGAATAAGAATTTCAAATATAAAATGAACTTAACATAAATAAAAATGCTGGTGTAGATGGAATAAGAGTAATAGTCTTAAAGATTACAATAAATATAATGTAAGTTAACTAATTAGAGTGCTTATAAAATAATTCATTGAGACTTGGCAGCTTCCCTGATTAGTTAAAAACAGCAATCATACGATCTTTCTACAAATCAGGCCCAAAAAAATCAAGTTTATAATTATAGACTAATTGCTATTTTGTCTGTTATACAGGGTGTCTCTGAACTCTCTGATTTCAGCTATAATATGTTGTTCCTAGTTCATATGGGATACTAAATATCATATTTAAGCTGTCCAAAACTCCTTGTCTATCCGTACAGCCGCCATTTTGTTTTTTTTACTAATTAATTTTTATCTCAAGAACTATACGTTGTATTGAGCTGAAACTTTGCACTGCTCTTTATTGCATAAAGAAGTATTTACGAAAAAAATACTGTTTTTCTCTCTTTAACATTTTCAAAATGGCGGCCATGTAAAATTTTTAACCTTAAATAAGTCAAAAACCAAAAAATACTAAAAAATTATACAGAACAATGGTTTTTAGAGGATTTAATTATAAAATTAAAAATAGTACTTTTTTAAAAATCGCATGAAAAATAACAAAGAAAACTTAAATTTTGTAATACTATGTACAGTACTCTGTGCCGAGTCCAGATGTTGTATTACAATAACAGGAAACAGGAAATAGCTTATAACAGCTGATTAACCAAATGTTACAAACCCAAATTTCATTGTTGTTTTAATCATATGATTTAAATTTTAGTGTAACATTACATATTAGAATGTTCTTACATAACCTATCACCAGAAGTACCAATATTGTTATTCGTAAATTTTAACTGTGTGCTAATATTATTATTTGTAACTTAAACTCTCTGCTAAAATTGTTATTTGTAAGTTTAACTGTGTGCCAAATTGATTTTGATGGCTAATTACAATAATGAAGAATATTGTGATATGCATTTTTTCTACGGTGCTGCTTTTGGAAATAGATACGAAGCAAGAAGACTGTATGCTGAACGTTTCCCAAATAGACAATTGCCGAGTGCGAATACTTTTTATGCAGTACACAACAGGCTGCGTGAAACTGGAAAGTTTGATGTAAATATGGCTGACACTGGTAGAGAAAGAATAATACGTTCAATTGAGTTTGAGGAAAATGTAATTCAAAGGTTTGAGGAAAATCCCTGTACAAGTACACGATCAATAGGTAAAATGTTAAACGCAAGCAAAGATACTGTCTGGCGGGTACTTAAAGAACAACAGCTGGGGGACCAATATCGTGGCCTCCAAGGTCACCCGACTTGCCACCACTGGATTTTTATTTTTGGGGAAGAATGAAAGAGTTAGTTTATTCAACACCTGTTGAAAACGCAATGGATTTGGCAGGTAGAATTGTAGAAGCCGCAGCTGTAATACAGGAGAACAATGAATTTGCACAGGTGCGAAAATCACTAACGCAACGTTTCACATTGTGTAATGAAAATGGAGGAGGACATGTTGAGCAACTATTGTAATGTAGAAGTAGTTTGTAAGTTTTTTATTGCTCTTGGTAACTAAATTTGTTGTACAGATATTTTATTATCAGCGTTTTCCTGTTATTGTAATACAACATCTGGACTCGGCACAGAGTACTGTACATAGTATTACAAAATTTAAGTTTTCTATGTTATTTTTCATGCGATTTTTAAAAAAGTACTATTTTTAATTTTATAATTAAATCCTCTAAAAAACATTGTTCTGTATAATTTTTTTAGTATTTTTTGGTTTTTGACTTATTTAAGGTTAAAAATTTTACATGGCCGCCATTTTGAAAATGTTAAAGAGAGAAAAACAGTATTTTTTTCGTAAATACTTCTTTATGCAATAAAGAGCAGTGCAAAGTTTCAGCTCAATACAACATATAGTTCTTGAGATAAAAATTAATTAGTAAAAAAAACAAAATGGCGGCTGTACGGATAGATGTTAAGTGACTAATTAAAATTTAGCACTTTGGCACCATCTGTATTATTTGTTTTTATTTATGTTGTCATAGAGACACAATTGTCAGTTCAGTTGTTATTAAGAAAAGTTAAGAGCACGACATATTTTTGTAATTCTTACTCTAAAATAAATAATATTAAAACGAAAACAAGGTTTAATATTTATCAGGTTATGGGCCCAGATCGCTGTTAATAAGAGTAAAAAGTAAAAAAAAATGTCGTTATCGTCAAGTACAATTAAGCCTCTTACAAAAGGAAATTATGATACGTGGGCTATGCAAATTGAAGCTGTAATGGTAAAAAACAGTACATGGATGTATGTAAATGGCAAGAAACCAAAACCCGCATTGGTTGAAGATGATGCTGCATCGGCTCAAAAAGTTGAAAGGTGGGAAGAAGAAGATGCTAAAGCTAAGTCAGATTTAATAATTGCTATTGATCCAAGTTTATTACGAATGGTAAAAGGTTTAAATACTTCAAAACAAATTTGGGACAAGTTAAAATCAGAATATGCATCTACGGGACCGGTAAAACGAGCAAGTTTACTCAAACGTGTGACATCTTACAAGATAATAGACAACGGTGATTTTCATACTCAACTGATGGAATTTTTTGACATAATATCTAAGCTGTCAGCTATGGGAGTCGAAATGCATGATGATTTACAGTCAACATTACTTCTTAATGCATTGCCCTCAAGTTTTGAAATGTTCAGATGTGCTATGGAGTCTCAAAATGAATTGCCTAAACCAGATATACTTAGAGAAAAGGTTATTGAAAAGTATGATGCTCAAAGTCAACGTGACATGGATAATTCAGAGGTTATGTGGGTCAAGCAAAACTTTAAAAATTTTAAACCGTCTCAAAGTAGTGGACCTCAAGGTAGTAAAAATCAAGGAAATGGATATCAGAGAGGTGGATATCAAAGAAGTGGATATCAAGGAGGGCAACGCAGAAACGATGGTAATTTAAACAAGCCATTTAAGTATAATTGTTTCATCTGTAATAAAATTGGGCACAAAGCAGCTGATTGTCCAGACAGAGCAAATGATGAAAAGCAAGAATATTCATCAAAAGTTGAAGCTCAAGTCGAAGATGCGTTTCAAGTAACGGAAGAGGCTCTTCATACGAAGCAGGTATCAAGTGATAGTCGATGGTGTTTAGATAGTGGCTGTACATCTCATATGTGTAATAATGAAGCAGCATTCATTAATATGACGTCAACAAATGGAAATGTTTTGTTGGCCAGCGATGCACAAACTGAAATTGTAGCAAAAGGAACTGCTCGTATTTTTACTACAGATGGAAAATCAAATAGGTCGGTAAAACTTAATGATACGTTATTGGTAAAAGAATTAAGAACTAATTTGTTATCTGTTGTGAGAATTACGGATCATGGAAATACTGTCAGTTTTTCTAAAACTGGGGCAACTATTTTTGGAAAAGATGGTGAAATAAAACTGTTAGCACAAAGAGTTGGAAATTTATATTATGTTTGTGGCAGTGAAGAGCAAGCAAATACGGCAATAAATAATAATTCAGCAAGTTTGAAGTTATGGCATCATCGTCTGGGACATTTAAATAAAGAAGATCTGTTAGAAATTTCAAGAAAAGAATTAGCTAGTGGTATGAAGATAAATGAAGAAAAGAAATTGGAGGCATGTGACATATGTTTAAAAGGAAAAGTGACTGTATTACCATTTCCTAAGAAGTCTGAACGATGTACAGCGAAATTAGAACTAATACACACTGACGTTTGGGGACCGTCAAGAGTAGAATCATTAGGACATGCTCGATATTTCGTAACATTTATCGATGACAGTACACGATGGTGTGATGTTAAATTTCTACGTCTTAAAAGCGATGTTCTTCAAGCTTTTAAAGAATATAAAGCATATGTTGAAACTCAGACAAATTGTAAGATTAAATGTTTGATGTCCGATAATGGAACAGAATATTGTAATGAAGAGTTTGATGAATTCCTAAAGAAGAATGGTATTTCCAGACGTCTAACTGTTCCCTATACACCACAGCAAAACGGAGTGGCAGAGCGGAAAAACAGGACATTAATTGAAATGACGCGATGTCTTTTAATTCAATCTGGATTGAGTCATGGATTTTGGGCTGAGGCAGTAGCTACTTCTAATTATCTAAGAAACAGATGTCCAACATCTAGTTTGGATAATCATTCTCCATTTGAAGTTTGGAATAAAGTAATACCTGATTTAAGTAATCTAAAAGTTTTTGGAGCAAAATCATTTGTTTTAGAAAAACAATTAGGGAAATCAAAGTTTGATCCGCGTTCAAAAGAAGGTATTTTAGTCGGTTATTCAGAAGAATCAAAAGGTTATCGAGTATGGATTCCAATTGAAAGAAAGGTTGTAGTTGCTAGAGATGTACAAATTCTTGAAGATCAATTTTTAAATGAAGTAAAAGAAGATAAAATTTTCGATAAAAATGAAGAAAATATTGAATGTGTTCATATGCCAATTCAAAATGAAAATGAAGAAATTGAAAATGATGAAATTAATGAAGAAATTTGTACACCAAATCGTATTTCACGTCGAAAACCGGGAAGACCACGGATAGAGAAAACAGGTAGAAGAGGAAGACCAAGAAAAATTTATAACACTGGACAAGCAGCAAATATAAACGAAGACCAAGAGGAACATGATGATAATGAAGATATCGAAATGCAAGAAGAACCAAGTGATGATGAAATATTTGTTGATGCAACAGAACATGAAGAAGAAATAATTGAAGAAGCAAATCTTATTGATATAACCTTGAAAGAAGCGATGGCTGGAGATAAAGCACTTGAGTGGATGGAAGCAATTACTGAAGAAATTCGTGGTTTAATTAAAAAATAACATGTGGGAAATAGTTGATCGTCCAAAAGACAGAGCTGTTATTACTTGTAAAATTGTACTTCGAAACAAATTTAAGCCAGATGGAACACTTGAAAGAAGAAAAGCTCGAGTTGTTGCTCGAGGGTTTACACAACGACAAGGAATAGATTTCACTGATACTTTTGCACCTGTAGCTAGGTTGGATTCTATCAGACTTTTGATGGCATTAGCTGTACGTGAAGGTTTACCAGTTTATCAAATAGATGTTGTAGCAGCTTATTTAAATGGATTTTTAGAAGAAGAAATATTTATGGAACTGCCAGAATTTATTAAAGAAGCATTAAAAGAAATTATTGAAAAGGATGGTCAAAACAGTAATTTAGGAAAAATTGCTTACGAGATGCTCCAAAAATTATCACAAGATAACAAAGTTTGTAAATTGAAAAAGGCATTATATGGTCTGCGGCAAGCTGGTCGTCAATGGAATAAAATATTGAATGAAGAATTAGAAAACCTTGGATTAACTTCAGCAGCTAGTGACACATGTTTTTACTACAATATGAGTGAGGATCAATATACAATTTTGGTTGTATACGTTGTTGATATTTTATATATATCAAGAAATAAGACAGATATTGAAAGAATTAAAGCTGGACTTGCAAAGAGATTTGAAATAAAAGATCTGGGTTTAGCACGACATTGTCTGGGAATTGAAATTAATCAAGTTGATGGAAATATTGAGTTAAATCAAAAAAAATATGTAAAAGATCTTTTAAAAAGATTTTACATGGAAGAATGCAACCCAGTACAAACTCCTAGTGAATCTCAAGCTAAGTTACCAGAAGGAAATCAGCATCGAAGAAAAGATGAAGAAAAGCCATTTCGACAGTTAATTGGATCATTAATGTACTTGGCAATTGCTACTCGCCCAGATATCACGTTCACTGTCAATAGACTGTCACAATTTAACGATAAGTACCAAGAAGTTCATTGGTCAGCAGCGAAACGTGTATTGCGCTATTTACAAGGTACCCAGAATTATGGATTAGTGTACAAGAAAGATCAGTTGGGAATCCAAGGATTTTCTGATGCTGACCATGCAAATGATGAAAATGATCGAATTTCATATACAGGATATGTGTTCATGTTGAGTGGAGCTGCAATATCATGGCGTTCGAAGAAACAGCAGTCAGTTGCAATATCATCAACAGAATCAGAGTACGTGGCTTTATCAGAAACATCTCGTGAAGCACTATACCTAAGAAATTTGATGTTAGAATTAAAATTAAATGATTTGTCAATGGTAAATCTTGGTACTGACAACCGTGGAGCAAAGTACATTGCAGAAAATGCTACTTGTCACTCACGTACTAAACATATTGCTACAAGATACCATTTTGTTCGTCAATTGGTGAGAAATAACGAAATAAAATTGAGGCATGTTCCATCTAAAATAATGCCTGCTGACATTCTCACGAAACCACTTCCAGGACCTTCACATTATCGTCTTGTTGATGCAATGGGACTAAAAATTTGTCAAAGTGCAAAATTTGAGAAGGGCGTGTTAAGTGACTAATTAAAATTTAGCACTTTGGCACCATCTGTATTATTTGTTTTTATTTATGTTGTCATAGAGACACAATTGTCAGTTCAGTTGTTATTAAGAAAAGTTAAGAGCACGACATATTTTTGTAATTCTTACTCTAAAATAAATAATATTAAAACGAAAACAAGGTTTAATATTTATCAATAGACAAGGAGTTTTGGACAGTTTAAATATGATATTTAGTATCCCATATGAACTAGGAACAACATATTATACCTGAAATCAGAGAGTTCAGAGACACCCTGTATATAAAGTGTTTGAAAAATACATATCATATTACTTAAATAAATATTTCACAGAAAATAAAATTATTTGCTTGAGTCAACATGGGTTTTAAGCTTGAAGGGGGATAGAAAGTCTTCTTGTACAATTTATCGATTTCATAAATTCAAGTTTAAATGAAAAAACTAAGTTATGACTATTTTTATTGATTATTCAAAAGCGTTTGACGTACTTGATCACAATAAGTTATTCTGTTTAAATAATTATATGACATTGGTATAAGAAATAACCTTTTAATTTGGTTAAGAAGTTATTTGGAAAATAGATCTTTTTTAGTTAATTAGCCAAATCAATTAGGTACACAAAAAATAACCAACCTTGGTGTGCCTCAAGGTAGAGATTTGGGGCTTATTCTTTTTAACATTTATGTAAATAGCTTATCAAAGTAAAAATTTTATGGTAAATTATTTATACTGTCATTGCAGTTGCTAACAAAGACATGAATTGCTGAAATTATATTCTAAATCACTTCATTAGATTTTTAAGATGAGCTCATGACATGAAACTAATAATCAATAAAAAAAACTCAAGTAATCATTTTTCATTCCACACATAATGTCCCAGATTCACAGCCAAATATTAAACTCACAGTTGTTATTGTTTGAGTAGCAATCAAGCAAATTGTTCATGTGAAAACTTGTTCATGTTCGGAAACATAATATTTAAAGGCATTGATAGTAAATTAAAGTGGAATAGTCATATTAATATTTTGTTTAGTAAACTCAGGGCAATATCGGCTAAATTGTACTATTTAAGAAAATACACTTCTACATCCAGCATTGAATCTTATTTTCAAATCGATGTTTGAATCTTTAGTCAGATATTACGGTATTGAAATTTGTGGAGCAGTTTCTAAAACACATTTAAATAAAATTGAGAATCTGCAAAAAAATACGTTATTAAATCTAAGCAAACAGCTTTACCAACTGTTTAACATAAACCACATATTTTTTATAAATGGCACCTTTAAAACTAAACATTTGTATATATTTAAATTAACCCTTCAGTGGTCGCACTATAATTAATCCTGTCAGTAGTCGCACCTGGTCTTTTCAACCCATTTACATAAAATATTCTTAAAAAAATAAATAGTTTACTAATCAAATACTTTCAGGCTAGGATAAATAACTATCAACTTTTTTATAATAAATAACAATAATAAGAATAAATAATAATAATAATAAATAAATAACTGTCCTTTTTCACACACAAGTACTTATTATACAATAATGCGGGCTCTCACCTTGTGCGGCGTTTTAGAAAGTGGCCAAGGTGTAGCAAGAGAACCTGTATCGACACAGCAATCTAAGGTGTCGATACAGGTTCTCTATCGACTTTGGATTGGATGAGGTTTGAAGTCCTGTAAAGGAGTGTGCACAATAAGCCTATTTAGGGCTGTTGCCAGGTTTGAAGCCTGGCTCTCCAATTTGTAAAAAAAATGTCATTTAGATTCACATGTCTAATATACATATTAATAGTAAGCTTGAAACTGTTAAACAATTAAAAATTATTACAAATTTTAAAATTATTAAATTCAATTAATTATCAATAATTTGAGATTAAAATTATAAAAATTCATCTTATGTAATGTAAAACAATAATAACAGTGTAAAGAAATATAGCATAACCTATTATAAATAAAATGTTCATCAAAGATTACAAAAGGTTTAGGTCTCCTTTTACTTTCAATGTCTTCATTTTCATGTTGCTGTTCACTGCAACTTGTGCAAGCACTCACCGTATGCTCCTTGCATATATAAGCATGGCATAACACTGTACTTTAGTTTTCTTTGCTTCCTCCATCCACATGGCTTGGATCTTCCTGGCTTTTCAGGTTTTAGTTGTTCAGGTGCTGGTATTGCTTGGTCAGACACCTCAATTCCTTTATTATTCAGAATTTTCCGTATTCTTCCATCAAGTTCCTTAGGCAAAGTAGCAATATTTGCCCTTATTTTTATATGCTCATAGCACAATGACAAAGCTAGTCCTTTCAAAAAGTCTTTCCGACACATGGTATTTTGTGAGGCATCTCTCAATATGATGGAGCTGTTAATTCCTCCACATCTAAAATTGTGAAAAAAACTGTAAGTGGCCAGCGGCGGCTTCTGCAAGCTACAGAATAGTTCCTCTTGAGCTGGTCTACCATATCCACTCCCCCCATAACCCGTATGTTGTAGAATGTTGGGCTTCAGTTTGTCATCAGATGCGGAGTCAGTCGAATCATTTTGATGAAACGTTGATAACATCAGGTCACTATTCTATTCTCTTTAGATAACAGAGTACCTTCGTTTCTGTAAGCAGACATGCTGCTGCATTCTATTCGTATTTTTGAATCCAAGAAAATTGGAGGAATCTCTGGTTTGGTTTTGCTTATATTCCCTACGAATGTTAGTCGATGGACTTTCAACAAATGGTCTGCAACCGGCATCGACCTGAACCAGTTATCTACTGTTACGTTGCGGCCAGTTTGTGAAATGGGTTCAATAATGTGGTTCTTAATGTTAAAAGCAGAACTATCTTGTCTATAAGGACCTTCTGGTTGTTGACCACAGTAAATTTCTATCTTTTGTCTATAGTATGTTTTGGCACAAGCTAATGAAAACAATCTTGATGCCATATCTACCGGATTCTGGAGGGCATCTAACTGAAAGCTTCCAGCATCTCGTCGACTGTCAAATATTCATTTGGAGTATAATAGCGTTTGCATTTTTCAACAAATGGATCGAATACTTGCCGAATATTTGTCAATTTGTAAGAGGTCATCACGATTTTTTAGATTGTCGAACCTCAGACACCTTAGTAAAAATCAGAAAGGTCTTAGGTTCGTAAAATTTATACAGTTTGACGCCAGTTGCATCATAGGTTGACAAATCTTCTATATTTTGATGAGATGATTTATTTATATCTGCAAGATACATAATTCCTATTAAAGCTTTCAATTCAATCTCTTTTGTAGTTTTTTTGTCTTTCCATGTACTGGTTTGTATATTGCACTATCTTGTCTATTTCTTCATCAGGGAAAAATAACTGCCATGCTTCAAGTGAGCTTTGCACGTGTCTTGCTTCTGCTTTAAGACCAGGCAGATGTGTGACTATATTTCTTCTTGCACGTTTTTGTGTAAATGTATTGTGAACTCTCGATTCAGTTATTTTATTTTTCCCAATATATACAGCATGCTCCAGTTGGTTACCACAAACATTATTAACACCATGATTGACATTATCTTGAATATCTTGTTCCATAAAAACAGGATCTTGAGCTACAGCATTGCAAACAAGTGTTGTATTACTCATTTCCTCACCAGAAACATCAATGTCTGTATCATGATCACTGCAAATTAAAAGTTTCTCCTCCTCATTATCACGTGGGAGGAGGCAAATAGTTGTCGTCAAACTGAATTTAGTTTATTACGTAGTTCCTTATTTCTTCTTCTTTTTCAACGCTTTCTAGAAGCTGACAGATTCTTTGTTTTTCATGAGAATTAGCCATACTGATAAATTAATTTTTATAATAAATGTAAAATAATTTGACATGTATAATGATTCAAAATATATAACAAAAAGAATTAATTTAATTTTACACTATAGGTTGCACTGTGTCCATCACACCCATAACAAAATGCTGCGTTAGTGGTTGCGCTATGTATTTTCTACCCTCAACTATGCACCGCACTGAACATTCCCTCACAGCACAGCCTCAAGGCACTGACACGCGGCTGAGTAAGAGACAGTACTGCCAGCATATCAACATGAAAAGTCCTAAAAGGTTGTTATGTAGATTTTTTTGAAAAGTAAATATAACATTTTTTTTAAATTAACGAGTGTAAAAGACATAGTGCGACCACTGAAGGGTTAATAAAATATTTCTATAAATCTGACTTATATGAAATTCCAAATATAAAAACATCCTCTCACTTCAGAAACGTATCAAGATACTACAATATTCATGGAAAGAATTTGCTGAAGAAGTTATGTGATTCCAAAAATATTTAACACCCTAACTGAGCATTTCGTGAATTACATATCTTTCAAACACATTAAAGTATTATTATATTCCTGGTTAGTAGGAGAAAATCTAGTTGAGTTCTCATTATCATAACTATATACCGTAGTTTATTGTTTCTGTCTGTACTGTATCTGTTAGTTCTTTATATGGTCCAGTTGGCACTTATGTTATAGATATGTTGAAATTGTTTTCCCAATCTTATGCATATCGATGTTTACATCCATATTTATTTTTATATATTTGTATTATTGTTGCCTAGTATTTCTAATGATAGTCAGTATAGTTAATTAATAAGCACCGCTGCTATGAGTGCAACTGTATTTATAATATTTTATTTATTGTTAGTTATGTTGTAATTAAGTTGGGCACCCGACAACAAACAGTTGTAGTTAGTTGGGTCCCCATATTGTTTTATTTAAATAAAGTACTTTGAATTTGAGGAGGTTGATTTTAGCTGAAGAAAACTCGTTTTCCCCCAGTTTCTCAGGCAGTCTTGTCCCGTAAGAGGGTAAAATTTATAAACTGGGTTTTCTTCTACTTCCCAGGCCGCCAAATAGAAAGGGGCCCGGATCGCCTGGCTGCAATTTTTATGTCTAGTGATGACAGTAGTGTCATCCGCATAGAGTATTACTCCTGCAGGCACATTAACACTGAGGTCATTAATAATTATTAGAAATAGCAGAGGCCCGAGGACAGAGCCCTGAGGCACACCGCTATTTACTGATAAATGACTAGAGGTACTATTACCAATTACAACATATTGGGTTCTTTCCTCTAAATATGTTTTAAACAAATTCAATGGAGTATCTTTGATATTGTAATATTCTAGCTTTCTTAGTAGGATTTCATGCAACACTCGATCAAAAGCCTTGCTTAAATCGCAATAAGTGACTGCAGCAAACTCCTTCTTTTCAAAACTATCAAGAATCTTATCGACTAAACTGATTATGGCATCAGCAGTGGATAGGCCACTCCTAAAACCAAATTGATCTTTACAAATAAGATTATAACTTTCCATGTAAAATATCAGCTGTTTCGAAATAATAAGTTCAATAACATTAGAAAATACAGGGACTATTGCTATAGGTCTATAGTTGCTAATCTGATCCCTCTGTCCTTTTTTATAAATTGGGTGTATCTTACTTATTTTAAGTATATTGGGAAAGATTCCCTGGTTAAGTGATAAATTAATTAACCTAGTCAATACCTTAATGTAGCAAGATACTGTTTGTTTTACCAGTTCATTGGTCATGGTATAGGAGGGGTGCTATACCAAGGCCACTGCTTGGGGAGACTGTCTTTCATTCTGGGATGCTGCAGCAAGGATCTTAAGGTGGTGGGGTAATCTTTACTAAAGAAAATAGAAAAGGGGAACTTAAAAAAATTTTTTACTAAACAGTATATCCCTACTCACCCCACTCTTGAGTAGATTTTTTAAACAAACAGGTATATAATTAATGATACAGACAAATGTAGGATTTAAACATGAAATTGATTGCCATAGGGCCTAGTGGTATACTTACTCCCTACTAGTACATTAGGCCCTATCTATAGTAAATAAACCTAATCCTATTGCTGTAGGATATCTGTTGGTGTGGGCCACTAACAATATTCATATGACTTATAATTGTATTGAAAGTATATTGGAACTGATTAAGTTACACAGTAAAGGCTAAATGAAACCCTGTTATTTTGTATAATGTTGTCATTTATTTATTATTTTCAAAACAGTTTCCAATCACTACTAGTTCTCGTAGCAGTTATAATTCTTAAAATAAGTAAAGTTGTTCCAATATTGGAACATATGTGGGGAACATAATTATTGTCCATATGCATGAGTAAAGTTGAAGCAATACTCAATTTCTATACTTGTAACACATTTCAAAATGGCAATTGTAGGTTGCTAATTATTAGTAGAAACAGATGTAATTTATGAATGTACGAGTATTGGCAATATGCCGATTTGTAGTGAAAGTGGTGCAAGGCTGTCACGTGACTTGCATGCCTATTAATGACTTTTACTGTACTTCATATGGTCCAATCACGCCAAGTCCACTTATTGTGGCCTTTGTGTGTAACTGACTGTGGTCCGAGACTTTAATTTCCATTTCATATTATTGAGTTGATGTTTGACCAATGTTCAATGAAAATATACAGGACCAGTAAGGTGCGTATGTTTTAACAGGTTTCAGTACACACAACTGAGGCCGGTATTCCCAAGTTATTGCCTCCCTACCTGATGTGTTGTTGATAGGAAATAAATTAGAATTTGCATGAGTTCTAGTACTGATGGGAAGCCTTTTGCATTGTTCTTATCAGCATCATAGTTTAGAATGTAACATGAACTTCGTGGTTGGTTATTTCCAATCGCACACAGTATATAATCATCTGACAGTTCCTTGTTCATGGTTGGTGGACCATACCAGTGGTCGGGTATCTGACCACTATCATTTTTAATCTCAGTCGTGATCATAGGATTCCCAATATCGCTTTTAATGGAACGATTGATTCCATTATATTTATTACATAGCCCATATACAGCACAGGCTATCACTAAAAGGTCCAGTTTACATAGTTGATGCTTGCTGAATTGGTAATGAATGGGGTTCTTTATTCCATCGGAGGATACACTGTCGTTACACATGTAACATTCGATGTAAGTGGTAGGTTTGGAAACTCAGTCGGAGAAATATACCATGGTACCTTGACACAAGGTTCATATGCATATGGAGTGGTAATCAAAAACTGTACTCCACCATTAGGTGTAACACGGCCGGATTTTAAACACTTATAAGCATAGCCACGTGATGTTAGCAGCAGCTTGAACTGAGAACGCTTTATGCATGTGTGATGTACTGTGTGTTTCTCCAATACCTCTAACAGTTTCCTCTTCTTCCTCCCGTGCTAGCGGGTTGTTTTGGTAACCAGTAGTATCTTCCAGTCGTGTTTGATTGACGATCCTTCACCCTCAGCAGGACCCACAGCGGTACGTTTGTCAGACATGTAGTTTCCTCCTATAGATCTTGAATACTGTACACCAACAACAAAATAGTTAAGTCCAGAAGCTCCAACAGCAGAATCTGTGGCAACACCAGAGGTCTCAGATAAGATTAAACCCTCTCGTGTATGGGTGGGCAAGTGGTTCATAACCACCGTACGTGTATGGGTGGGTATAAACGGTATATCAGTGAAAAATCTTTATAATTTGTAGAAATAACACTCTAATAATCTAATAAAATGTCATTATGCTTGATGTCTTTCAAAAAAAGGTTTTCATTATCAAAAGCAATAAAAACCTTTTAAGCAAGAGTCCTATACTTCAATCATAAACAAATTGTTAACTCCTCTTCTAATGGTAAACAAAATAAGTGATACAATTACCTCCATAAAAGTGAATGTTTTGTATCTTAAGAAGTTTAATTATGCTTTCATAAATAAGAAGTAAACCTCTGTATGTTTTAGTAACAAACATTATCTTAAAAAGTGTAGCAAATTGATCTACCTAAAACTGATAAGTTATATGTGTTCTGTATGTAGTAGCTAAATGTGTAAGCCTCACTAAGTGTAATTAAAGAATACTATTTCCTTTTAAACATGATGTTTATTATTGTGAATTAATTAAATACAAACTGTTATACTTAAAATATTTTAATTTAATAAACATTCTTGTCTTGAGTATTCCCTTTGGATATATAAAAACATGTAATAAAAGTTAAAATAAATAAAGGAAATCTAAATATTCTTACTTTGAAACAGTGTAGTTGTTACTTTTTTACTCTGAGTCCATAACCTCGTCTTCATTGTTGGTGCAGTTGACACAGATAACTGGTGCTGTATGGTCTCGGCAAATAAACTGTCTGCAGGCAACACATCTTGTTTTTGAAAGACGATTTTTCTTCCAATCACAAATCCGGCATCTCCCGGAGGTAATTTCATCAGCAAGTGCAGCTTGAGCAGGTACATCTTGCAAGTCCAATATCTGACGAAGTCTTTTTTGTTTTCGTTGCCGTACTCAGAATTGCAACTTTCGATATCATGTACTCTTTGCAAAGTTCTTTTGCTAAATCACGAATGAATAATCTTCTCTTCATTCTTGGAATTTGAGAGTTTTCCTTGAACGCAATAAAACTATTGAGTTCTCCAATATTTAGTAGGCAGTAAAATATAACCATTGACCACCGGTTGGTTGTCCGAGCGACAGTGTAGTTTGACACATATTTATCTACGTTGTCAACACCCCCTTTACTGCAATTATAGAAGAGTATAATTTCTGGCTTTCCAAATGTTGGTGATTCTTCATCTCTGTCGACTGCAGCATCATTATGCATAGAAGATAAGAGAACTACAGTTTTGTTTTTTTTTTTGCTGCATATGACAAAAAGTTATACTTAAAATATTTTAATTTTAAGTATAACACAACATGTTTTGACTTTGCTGTCATTTTCAAGTGTATAAAAACAAATATGTAAAATCAAGTGTAAAATTATTTGATTTTATACACTTGAAAATGACAGCAAGGTCGAAAAATGTTGTGTTATAATTTAAATTAGAATGTTTTAAGTGTATTTCAATTTGTATTTAATTAATTCATAACTATATGTAAGAAGCCCTAATTCTATATATAGGTGCAGGGCATTCAAGATCTTATTGAATTCTTTAACACGTTGACTGCGGACTACTTCTTTATACGTAGTGGTGGCGCTGCGCGCGTAGCGGACTACTTCTAAAGAAGTACCCTTCCCGCTTCAAAAATATTGGTTCAGGGTGAGGCTAGCCATTGCCCGGGAACCTAGTGCCACTCACCGCTTGTTGTGCCGTTCTTTGTGTGCATTTTGGTGCCGACAATTTAGAAATAGTCCACTACGCGCGCAGCGCCACCACTACGTATAAAGAAGTAGTCCGCAGTCAATGTGTTAAGTAGTGCCTCTTATGTCTTGTCTATACCTCCTCGCTATAGTATGTGCATAATTTAGTCATACGGGACATTGTATTCAGCAGTTGATTAGACCAGTGACAAAGCAGTTGTACGCAGGACCTGTGTGTTGGCTCCCCAAGCTTTTCTATCATTATGATGTAATACATTTGCCCTGGCTTTGATTTTAGCTGCTGTTTGATTTTAGGTGGCTTTTAAATGTCAGAGCTAATGTTTCTAGCAGGTACTTTGGATAATCATTATGATGGAGTTTTACACCGTTTAGAAAGATGTTCAGTTTTCGATTAGCCAGCCTTTTACTTAGTGGGGTGATGATGGTTGCGTGCACAGCAAATCTTTAAAGCTGTACCTACGCCCTGGGTACTTCTAAGTGAGCAACAAGTCTGTTAGTTCGACTGTCACGAATTTGTGACCTCCCATCTATGGCAGCTACCACACAAAATTTCCTTGTACCAAATTTTCTACAGTGCATGTAATATTCCAATTATCTTTTTTTACGTTAATATAAGAATCAGTATGTTAAGTTCATATATTTGTTGAATAAAAAAAAAAATGTGTATTACATTATTCTTTCATGATATATTTTGGCCATAAAATACATTTAGTGGTCATTTGTTTCAGATTCAAAATCTTCTGCAACAAACTCAAGATAAATTTCAAACAATGTCCGAACAGATTATTACAAGACATATCCTTTTCAACTTTACCTCAGAGTTGTTATTTTGGCATGAAAATTGGGCTATTTATCCTTGATAATGTAAGAATAATTGATAGAATTTAGTGTTATTTGATTAAATCAGTCAAAATTGTCACTTCTATATTTATATATGAAAATAACAGCTTGTACAGTACGTAACTAATACATTAACATGACAAATAATACAATTTGTACTGTTGGTAGGAGTGGCAATACAAGGCCTATTGCAAAGTCTACATATTCGAGATCAAAATAGTATGGGAACAGCATTTTATGTTCTGAACTAGATTACCATTTCAACAACTGCTGTTTATGTAGGGTGAGTGTTTTATGATTTGTGGCATTTTGTTCTCCTAATTTAATATACGCCTTTAATTTGATAAACAACTCAACTCATATATTTTACAAGATATTTTACTGACCCCTCGAGGACTATGCGTCTGATGTTTTTAGCCCTCAGTATTGATATTTTAAAAGTTGCATCTAGTTCTAAAGCATTTCAACAAACTAAGCAGATTTTTATTAACCTTGAATTAGTCACACGAAAAATTTGCGTTATTAGTCGCACATGGAAGAAAATACCGGTTTATAAACAAACATGAAAAATAAAGTGAAAACTAATTTGGTGAAAACCAATGACAGATTGGAAATTTAAAATCCACTAAGTACTAAAGAAGAAAAAAACTGACAACACATTCATTAACAATTTTTATTTTTGCATCAGTACTCAAAAACTTTTAAGTAGATGGACTATCTGAGATAGCCCAGTAAGGCTGCTGAAAGATATTTACTGCAGAACACTATAAACACAGCAAAAGATCGAGAGCTGTTTTATGCAAATCTTTATATATGCTTTCTCAAAGACCCAGAAAAGTTGAGTTTGAAATACATAGTATACAGGTTGTTGGAGTTAAAGAATAATGTGTGAATAGAAGCTTGTCAAATAGTTTGCTGTTTTCTTATTGCTAAATTTAATGAAGTACTCCGAATTTTATTTGGTGTATATGAAATAGTTTTATAATTTTTAGACAGAATAAGTTTGATAATTGTATACTATTTTTATGCTACTCTTTTAATAAATAAACTTATCAACCTCTAAATTTATAAAGTGTAATTTGAACTGAGTAATCCTTAACAACAATTTACTAGATGAAATGGGGAATCGAATAGATGATCTTGAAAAAAACATTTCTGATCTAATGACTACAGCTGGAGTTGAGGGGCCAGAGAAATAGTGATCTAGTGTGACCAATAATCATGTGACTAAATTGTTATTGTGTATTTGTTATATTGTGTTACAAGTCATTTCAAGAAGCATTTGAACTTTATAGTTGAAATTAAGTGAAATAAAAAGCACTTTGTAAATATATGCATTAATTGTGGTTGACTATTTTGATTTATTATATAATTAATTATTTAGCACCATAAATATCAATTAATAAATACATTTTATAGAATTTCTGTGTTATACTTATCCTAGTTATTGTAATTTAGAGTTAATATTTTTGATGCTCAAGGACATGTTCTTCCCATTATTTCCATTTCAGGAAATGCCTCATTAAACTATTATTAGGTAACTTTGTAATACTTCTGGCTTGTGGGACTACAGTCATTCACAAACCATTGAAGTAAAACATATTTAAAACTAACATTTCTTGTGTACAAACTACACTTGTATGTTAGAAAATATTGTAGTAAAATATCTTTGAAAACAACATTTTTTGTTAAATAATAACACTTGTCTTTCTCCGTTCTCTGGTTGTTGGTCGCTATTGTAAATTATTGAGGTGTTTTAACATAGTCCAAGGCTGCAAAATGTGTAAAAACTGGGTCTGTAAGTAAATGCTGATTTTGTCAAAGGTTTGTTTCTGAGATTTATTATTTTAACAGCATATTACATGCTTATTGGGAATTGTATTCTCGTTACATGGAAAGTTATGTTAGGGTAGCAGAAACTATTTATTCTTGTTAGAAAAATTGCATTATTTATTCAGAATTCTGTTAACCTATTTTGTCCTCATATATGCGAACGATCTGTGTTGTAGTAATTTTAATGGTCGCATCATTGCATTCGCTGATTATGTAGTTTTTACCTACTCTTGTGATCAATTAAATTTAGTCTATGATAAAATGAGTAGAGACCTGTGGCTCCTACGTATATGGTTTCGCTACAACTTCATGCTTCTTAGTGAAAAGACCAAATATATGATTTTTGATTTTAAATGTACCAGAAGTTTTAGTAACGATTTAGTATATCATGAACTCGTCTGTTTAAATCACTCTACTTGTTATTAGGAAAATTGATATGATTAAATATTTGGGATGCACATTGACTCAAATCTTTCTTGGAAGAATCATGTTTTACAGTTGAAACGTCAATTACTAAGAAGTGTTAAAAGCTTTTATCATCTATGAATAAGTGCCCATAAAAGTTATTGATATCAAAATACCATGCACTGGTAGGCTCCAGAATTGGTTATGGCTTGGCATGTTGGGGAGGAACGTATGTCCCCACGATATATCCTATAATCATACTCCAAAAATCCTTCCTCCGCATCATCACCTTTAGTCCCTAATTCACCCCTAGCTGGCCTCTTTTTGTTAATTTGAAAATGTTCACAATTCGAAATCTTTATACCGGGTGTTTCAAAATGAATAGCGGGGTTTTAAAGTGTTATAATATTTATTACATCAAACTTACAGCCACAAGTGATATATCAAACAAAAGAGGAACTCAAACAGTTTTACATAATAGCCTACAAGTGTTCAATGTGAGCACCATTCGTTACTCGGCACACGTCAAGACGATATGCGAGTTTTTCCCAAACTTTGGTTAGTGTCTCATTAGTAATTGCCGCAACAGCTGTTTCAATCCTGTTCCTTAATTCGGGAAGGTTGGCTGGCATTTGGAGGCACATACACTCGATCCTTAATAAACCCCCAAAGATAGAAATCACACGGCGTTAGGTCGGGTGACCGTGGAGGCCATGGATAACAAGCGCCATCATTAGGCCCCTTACGGCCAATCCAGCGGTCGGGTACTGTGAGGTTAAGCCAATCGCGTACCTCGTTATGCCAGTGAGGCGGCGCACCATCTTGCTGAAAGACGAAGTTCTCTGGTTCATCCTGTGTCAGTTGAGGGAAGAGCCATAGCTGTAGAGTATCCAGATAAGAGGGACCAGTTACAGTTGCTTCACCAAAAAAGAAAGGACCATAAACTTTCTGTCGGGATATGGCACAAAAAACATTCAATTTAGGGGAGTCTCGTTGCACTTGTTCCATCATGCGGGGATTTTCTGAACCCCAAATCCGAACATTATGGGTGTTTACTTGACCACTAAGGTGGAAGGTCGATTCATCACTGAATACGACAAGATCCAGAAAATTTTCATTGTCATTCAACAACATGTCGTTAGCAAAGTTGGCACGTAAAACATGCTCAGTAGGCTTCAGAGCCTGTAACAACTGCAAACGATAAGGACGTAGTTGCAAGCGTCACCGCAAAATTCTCCAAACAGTCGTCACAGGAATTGCTAATTCACGACTAGCCTTCCGAACGGATTTCATAGGGCTACGCGTGAACGAATTACGCACTTGCTCAACGCTCTCTTCACTAGTTCTTGGTCGTCCCGTACTCTTGCCTTTACAAAGGCAGCCAGTGTCTTCAAACTGATGATACCATCTACGAATATTGTTATCACCTGGAGGATCACAACCGAACTTAATCCGGAACGCACGTTGCACAGTAACAACAGATTCCGTCTATGCAAACTGTAAAACACAAAATGCTTTCTGTTCTTTAGTCGCCATCTTTGCTACTAGCGCTTTCTATCGGATTGCGGCGGAAACATTCCGTTTTTTCAGGAGTAGAGAAAGAGAGAGAAATATATGTGTGAAATAAAAGAAAAAAAATTGGTCGGTCAGTTGGTTAAAGCCCAGCTTCAGAAGCTAAAGGTTTTTAGTTCGATCCCAATTAGAGAGTCATACCAAATTTTGAAAGGAATCAGCTGATAACCATCGGCTGTTCATTTGTCATCGGGCTATAATAAATGGCTATTTTAAAGAAATAGTCAGGCTTAGTTTGTAACAAATGACTGCACTTTACTTGTAACAAATCTTTTACAGTCCTTACTCTCATTCAAAATTCATATTTGTCCCTACCTTAACGATTGGCATCTTAATAATGAATAAATATTTATTGGAAATAATAAATTGACAACGGCCTTACATTTGAGGTGACCTTAATGACCCAGTTCAAAAAATGTTTAGTAATTTATTTTATAAAATAAATGATGATTTAAAATACAAAGAGTCTTTTATGATTCCAATCAGTAATTTTTGGTAATATTATTTGCTATGTTATAATTTTTGAAGAATGATATAGTGAATTTAGAAACTGTTCCTTTACTTCTAAAGAAAAGGTCAATTACTTCCTATTAGACTACGTCATAACTTTCAATTAAATGAGGTATTCAAGGTTCATAAATTTGTTTCTTTACGTTATTCACTGATATATTGTTATTTCAAATCTTACTGTAGGATCTATAACTAAAGTAATTTTACTTTTTCTATTTATAACGATAATATCAATTGTTCTATTTGATTCTTCTACTTACTGCTCACGGATTTCCTTGTGTAAATCCCAATTTTTATTGCTGACATTGTTTTTATTTTATGATGATGATTATTTCTCAGTAATTCTCCTTTAGGGCAGTGTCCCAAAACATTCTTCTTTAAATTCAAGATGCAAATGTTTGCATTCTACTATTCAGTTGTACCACAGATATCCTTTCTAAAACTCACATAAAAATGGCTCCTCTACTCCATGGGCATTTTTTTTCTTCATATAGTGGGTTCAAACATTGAAGTACATCTTTTAGTTGTACAGTCTACAACTGCATCAGGCACAATAATTGGATACACATTAAATTATAATAACAGAAGCTTCTTTCAAGATAGTAGCATTTACCAGAATTAGCCTTGATTGAAGAAACTGATGAGGTTAGTGTGGCTATATATACTGTATATACATACTAGGAGACACCTGCACGCTTCGTGTGCCAAACCTGTCACTCGCTACAATAATGAGGAAAGCTCAGCGTGCGGCCTCGCCAGAACACTTTACTGTAGGCCTTATAGTTGAACTCGGCCTGTGGCCTTGCCAAGAAGACACTCAGTACAGCTTCATTTGTGGATATGGCCTGTAGCACAATAAATGTTAGTTTTAGGGCAGTGAAGCACATAAACATGGTCCTTTATAACATCTGATTGCAGAACCCATAAATGTTGTCTTTTCCAAATTGGTATTTTCAGGTTTAGGAGATATCTGTGGTATGATATCCCACTTGACCGTTTTATTTTGCTACTACCCTATTTCTGGTTTTATTAGATTTTTGTTACTTTTGGGGAATATTCCCTATATTATTCTGATGGTATATTTGGATTAAGGAAAAAATAGCTTTGATACCCTACTTAAGTAGATATCAATAGTTAAATAGATAACATTAGTATCAAAAATTTTGGTTTTTGGGTCTTCGATACCCCAAATTTTAAGCAGAAATTCAGATATAAGGTGCACATCTGTTACGTGAGCAGATCTGTTTTGAAAATTTTAATCAAGTGTTTTCTCAAGTTATGTCATAAACACTTTGGATTAAAATCAGTGGGAGATGAAGTTGTTCACGTTCACAGCAAACCTCTAAAGCTGTACGTATCCCCTGGGTAGTTCTAGACGAGCAACAAACCTGGTAGCTGGACTGTCACAAATTTGTAATCTCCCAGCTATTGCAACTTACGTAAAGAATGACATGGACAATGTGTCAATTACCTATAAGATAAGAGCTCTTATGGTGACATATTGGCAATCCAAGTGTCAGAAACTAAAATAGTAAATGTTTATAAGCCTCCCAACATCCAGTGGCCTGAGGATAGGATTTTGCCAAGATTTGAACACCCTGTCCTCTATGTGGGGGACTTCAACAGTCACCATAGCCAATGGAGCTATAACACCGCCGATGAGAATGGCAGAAAGTTAACTGACTTGGCTGAAATGAACAACCTTTTCCTGATCTTTGATGCTAAAGACTCAGATACTTTTTATTCAGCTCGTTGGCGTCAAGGTTACTCCCTCAACTCTGCTCATGTGAACGATCATCAATCCCAAAACCAATTAGGAAAGTTCTTGATGCTTTTCCCCACTCTCAACATATGTGCTGGTTTCATTGGGAATCCAGATTCTCATAATTCGATCTTTTTCAAGGCCTAGATGGAATATCAATAAAGCATACTGGGAGGCCTTTACCACCAGGCTTGACGATAGCATCAGGTTTATTCCTCCTACAATAAGAAACGACCACTTCACAAGTCTCGTCTTGTCCATTGCTAAAGCTTGTACACCAAGAGGATACAGAAAGGAGTATATACCAGGATGGAGTAAGGAATCAGATGACCTTTACAAAGAGTTTAACGCCACCGAAAACTCCAACACAGCTAGTCTGCTACTGCACTCTCTAGACAGTGCCAGGAGAGAAAAATGGGTTAAAGCTGTTGAAGATATAAACTTTACCCACAGGTCACTTTAAAGGATACTCTCTACTGGTAAATTTCCAAATCAAAGCTGACAAAAAACCATAAAAATCTGTACACAAGTAAAAGAGTTCTGATTAAATTAGTTTTTATAAGGAATTTTAATAGGTTGCAGATTTGAATAATATTGAAATAGAAACTGTAAAGTAGGGATGGGTCGCTTCTATCAATTATTTACCAAAGAACCGGAACCGAGGGGAAAATCTAGGTTCTGGGGTTCCGGTTCTAGAAAAAATGGGGTTTTTCAGATGTGAAAAGTATTGATAAACAGAACAATCAAACCACATCCGGACACAAAATAAACAATATATCTTTATCAGAAAATATCTGACCGTAGAAGGTACGTGATTTGGCCACGAGATAAACAAAATATCTAAGCCAGAAAATATTCGCCCATAGTCTGGCCACTTCCTTATCAGCACATGAAAAGAGACATATAACATTACTGAATAGAAATTCACATGCAAAGGCAGTGAATTAAAGCAATTCAGTTTTTGTTCAAGAGTCCAGTCGCCTTTCCGCCTGAGCTCCATCCTTGTTTATCACGACCCTTTCTTATCACTTCCTGCCTGATAAATAACACCTTGTGGAAACATTCCATTCTATACAACCATTGATTTTACTATACATAGAAGATAGTTCCATCCAATGTTAAATTTTGAGGCACGGAAAATGGGAGCGACCGTGCTGCAACCTGTCGGAAATTGCCTCCAGTTTCGACTGTTCGGTTGCACAACCTGTGAGCAGTAAAGGAACTAATCACTCCCTCTCATTCCCCCATTCTCTCTCTCTTTCTCTTAAGACTCGCCCGGAAGTACTGGTCTACTGCTGTCTCCCCTCCATCTTGCCTTCCGTCATTGCTGATAAACGATCACCTTATCGCAATCAAGTCTAGCCATCCAGATGTTGTACATTCCAATACCCTTCCACCTCTACGTACTTACTACAGTATCAACATTCTTTCTTTATAACTCAACCAGATGTAGATGAAATTAAGAGTATTGTTAAATTAATAAACATTTCTATTATTATTTCAACTCAACACTAGTATTATGTTTTGAACAATTGATTTTGTACATAACATGTACATATGGGACAAAATTGATATATACTGTACATCTCAAATATAACCTTTCATTACCAACATATTTTCACTTTGACTAGAGAAGTGAGTGAAAGGTGTAGGTCAAACCTATAAAGCAAATGCATGATTTTGTTGTAGGTTATTATGGAGTCTATTACGGAGTCTATTATGGAGTTTAAATCAGTGCTCGAGTTGCGCGCAATACCGATTTCAGATAGTCCGTCCAGTCTTGGCCGCTCAAAAATGCAACTTAGACCACAAGCTATGCTATAGAAATATTTCCGTAAATATCACAATTCGTCAAAAATAACTTGAATTGTCTGTCACTGGTCTGATTGATTCCGAATAGCACCAAACTTATACTACAAAATAAGCACATATCTGATTATTCTGTGCTTATAACTTCTTGGTTATTGGTAAAATATAATAATTATCTATATCAGCTGAACTTAACGTTCAGTTTTTCCTGTAACGTTTTCCTGTAACGTTTTAGGTGCAGCTCGGATGTTTTGTCATAGGACCCTCTTCCTATCTCTCATTAGTGATTTAAATTATCACCGTAATTAATGTATGTCCTAATTAATCTAATTTGTAGCTAAATAACTGTAAATAATATAATTTGTTTGACTTTTATTTATCTTTTTAACCGCAGATGTTTAATATAAGTATGTTTGCCATTCATTTAAATGTTAATATTAAATTACAATAATTTTTAAACATGTATAGCCTAAATAACTCCCCACAGATTTAGAGTTGAAGTGTTTGGCTATTAATAAAGAGCCCTGTTCTTCTAATTAGGATTAATTTAATTTACCTTATTTGAAAGTGTATGCTTATCATTAATATATATATATTTGGTGGTGGCTTCAGTTTGAAACCATATTATTAAAGTTATGCACAAAACCCAAAGTTACGTATTATTTTTTAACTATATTATTGTTAATTTGTAATAGTTATTTGTTTATATAGTTTTGTTAGTTCTGTTTTGTTAGTTATTTATATAGTTGTTAGTTCAATGGAAACATATCACAACAGTGGAAAGTAATAAATAGTTTGACAGGAGAGGCCTCAAACAAGAAAATAGAGCGCATTGAGTTACAAGACAGAACAATCACGACAGACCCAAGCGTTATCGCAGATGAGATAAACAAATACCTCATCGCTGTCCAAGCCGACCGACCTCGTACAGTTCCCACATCGACTCTCCCACCTATTCGTTCTTATCCACAATCATTCTTTATAGAGTCAACTACTGTAAATGAAATAAAAAAAATAGTGAAAAATTTAAAAAATAAAAAATCAACAGGTTTTGATATGATTAGTGTTCATTTATTAAAATTCATTATAGATGAAATCGCTTCAGTACTGGTAATTAGCGTCAGTTTTAGTACTACCCTGGCATTTTCTCTGAAATGTTGAAGTTAAGTTCAGTTTTTCCAATATTAAAGAAAAATAATTCTTTAATTTTTAATTAATAAAAAATAAAACATAATTATATTTTCAGGAATTTTAATATTGATATAACATAAAATGATTTTTTTTCTTGACTAGAAGCCATTGTCATGAAACACATGTACAACTCTCTTGTTCACGTTTTTGAATTATTTGTGTCAATAGTTTTAGATTATTTTTATACTTTAACTGAATTATATTTTCAGGAATTTTAATATTGATATAATATAAAATTATGTTTTTGTTTGTTTTGTTTTTGACTAAAAGCCATTGTCATAAAACACATGTACAACTCTCTTGTTCACGTTTTTGAGTTATTTGTGTCTATAGTTTTAGATTATTTTTATACTTTAATTGAATTATATTTTCAGGAATGTAAACACTGCAGGTGCCGATTGTGTGTCTTCTATTATGCAATTATATGTATTGCTAGACTCATATGTTTAAATGTTTTTTAAATATATATTTTTTCTTTAATCAAACTGGTCACATAACTCGATATAGTGGCCAGTTAATTTCCAAATAAGTACTATGTAAATAGATAATTGCCATTATTAGTTGGAAATAAATTCATTTATTCTTGGCATTGTTTGTTCTGTTTATTCTCACTTGTGTAAATAAGTCATATTCGAAGTGCTATAATGAAAAACGCCACAGAGTGCGGCTATAGTTTATTTTATTATTATATAGACTCTGTAGTTACTTAAAATTAGTTATTTCTTATGTTATTGCTGGTCACGCTACTTGTGAAGTGTTACCAGTGTAATTCCAGAGTGTCTTTTCCAGAGAAATTGAAAATATAAATAAATTGCAATTTATCCATACTTTCACACCTAGTAAAATAATAGAAACGTGCATGAAAACCAGATGTGTTAACTTTAA
Organism: Stictocephala bisonia; assembly: GCA_035578905.1. Taxonomy (NCBI): domain Eukaryota; kingdom Metazoa; phylum Arthropoda; class Insecta; order Hemiptera; family Membracidae; genus Stictocephala; species Stictocephala bisonia. Next base: position 53,218 of record JAQJVL010002107.1, read on the forward strand.
TTGTATTCGCCTTAGACATACTTTTTACAAAGGTCTGATTCAATCAATGCTATAGAACGGTATTTTTGGAAGGGGGACATAAACAAAATTTACAATAATTTCAACCTGATTAAAATAATGAAAATTGACTAAATCAGTAGTCTAGTTAGTTATATTCTATAACGATAATATTTCCTAACCAATTTCAATTGACATTGAGATTGTTTTTCTCAAGAAGTAATAATAGTCATAACTTTATAATTCTTAAAAAAACTGACCATTCACCAAACAATGAAATATTTTACAAACAATCATGTAATTACTTGGAACCAAAAAATATGTTAATGTTAAAGACAGTAATAATAAAACAGACATTTATAATAAAAAGATAAATAATGCTATTTTAAAATAAATGCCTATACACAGATTGTCAGGCCATAAGATGAAAGCTATTTTTATCTTGTATACAAGTAGATTAGTGGTTTTGTTATGATTTTTTCTAACCCTATCACGACATTTTAATCTAACCTGGGTTTTATATTTTGCCCAGTATTATTCTATATAAATATCATAGGCCTATTTCAATATTTATTTTGCCAAAGAAATAAATAATGTCACATTTTTTAATATTTCACTATATTAAATATTCCTGGAATATTTGCAGATTAATTTCATAATTGAAATGGGAGTCATTGATTGGATTTGAAAACAATTTATTTTTTAATCAATTACCGAATACGAAAAAATTAATGATTTAGTCCAACAGTCGATTTAATCACCTAATCGATGGTTAAAATGCAATGAATAAAGATTTTTCAGATGGGCTATATAATATGAAAATGTTTACTTAAATCAGCAGTAATTATCGCCAGCATTGCCGATAAGTTAGCGGTCTATTCAAGTGTGTCTATTTACAAATACATGGTGTGTTAATCATATAAATCAATATGTTGTTTTAATTTATTCAGTTATAAATATTTCTTTATTCAAAATGAATGTCAACTGAGTTTTACTGTAATAGTATCAACACAGTATTCTATATTATTCGAAAGAGATGCAAGCAAATGAAATAACAGACAACCCGGATAAAAGTTGGCAATATTTATCAAAGCAGGACGTTGTTTGTGTGTGTGACTAGAGGAAGGAGAGGGCGGGGCGGCTGTCTGGAGAATGGGAGAGTGGGTTGAGGAGGGGAGGGCGGGGCGGCTGTCTGGAGAATGGGAGAGTGGGTTAAGAGGAGGGAAGTGAGAGAGAGACGGAAGAGCGTGCGAGAGAGAGAGAGGAAGTAGGGCTATGCGCAGCGCAGCGTGGGGCCTCAAAACAGTTTTGGGGCCTCGCCACAACTCTCCCATATGGATGGAGTATCTCTTTATATAGTAAAATCAATGATACAACTCATCTAATATTCTGAAATTAATTATTCTTCTAGTTTTATTGTGTATTTTAAAAAATAAACGGTTTTCATGATGAACTTAAGATATTAAAGTTTATTTACTTAGACTTGTATTGTAAAATATTTTTGGATAAATTAGAGAGTCTATTTTTTTTAAATAGGCCAGTCTATAAAAAACATAAAATTGTAATAGAAGGTGACATCAATTCTGACTTTGATGTTACAACAAACAAAAATAGTGTAAGGGAACTATGTTACCTTTTGAGACAATTTAATTTGAATTACTGTAATTCTGCACCAACTAGAGATAAGGCTTGCTTAGATAATATCTTTACCAATGTAGAACTCTTGTCTTGACTCAATTTTAGTAACAGATTTTCATTTTTCAGACCATAAGCCAATACTGTTTAAAGTCATGCTTAACAATGAATACAGTTCTAAAAAATCTTAATCCTGGCAATTCAAAGTTGGTGGTGACTAGGCCAATGAACAAAGACAAGATTAATAATCTCATAAATTCACTTGCTGCATTTGATTGGTCTATTCCATTGAACAGACCAAATAACTTAAATTACCTTAACTCAACAATTGTTTTTGAAAACTTTTTTCAGAGTTTTATGTACACATTTGAGCTATGCATACCATCAAAAAGGTGTAAAGTCAATAATAGTAATTTAGGAAAGAATAAGAAAGATTTATCAAACCAGTGGTACACTCCTGAACTGGCTTCCATGAAAATGAATCTGTTGACTATGTTAGATATAAGCAATAGATTTAAGACCAGCATTTCTGGGTTAGCCTATATTAAGTATAGAAATAGATACAAAGCAGCTCTTATAGAAGCCAAAAAGACCTATAATTCCAAACTAATTGAAGGGGCAAACAATAAATGTAAAACTGCCTGGAAATTAATTAGTAATGTTACCAACACACAGAAAACCCACAATCTTTCAATTGATCCTAATATCTTAAATGATTATTTCATAAACTCTGTTAATGAAATCTGTAATTCCATCGCTACACCCAGTGTCGAAGCAATCAACATACTTACTAAAAATTGTCCCGTTACTGTCATCTACCCGGAACCAAAATTCAAATTTACAGAAGTTACTACTGAAACAGTTATTGATATTGTTAAAAACTTCAAGTCCTCTGATAGTGTAGATGTGTATGGCTTATCTAGTAACTTAGTGAAGAAAGTAATTTATAGCATTGCAGAACCTCTGACCTTTTGTATTAATAAATGTCTATTAGAAGGATCCTTTCCAGCAGAGCTTAAAATATCCAGGGTAGTCCCTGTATACAAAAAAGGAGAAAAAGACAAACCATCTTCATATAGACCTATCTCTATTATACCTGTTTTTGCCAAAATATTTGAAGTAGTAATATATTTGCAGTTATGTAGTTATTTTGAATGTAATAAATTGTTAAGTGAATCTCAATATGGTTTCAGGAAGCATAGATCTACAATTGATGCAATAGATAACATGATTAGCATTATTTATAGGGCATTTGAAGATAGAGGCCTTGCTCATGCATCATTCTGTGAACTGAGCAAGGCATTTGACTGTGTTAACCATGAAATCCTGTTAAACAAATTAGCTCATTATGGCATACAAAATTCTAGCTTGTAACTTATGAGTTCCTACCTGTATAACCGTCAACAAATTGTTTATGTTAGAAAAGAGAAGTTCAAAAAAGTACAAGTTAAAACAGGTTTCCCGCAAGGGTCTGTCCTTGGACCTTTTTTATTTTTGATAATGATTAATGACCTTCCAAAACACTTGGGATCTCATGTTGTATTATATGCTGATGATACCACCTTTTTAAATGTTCATAATGATGTTAACACCCTTAAAACTCTCACAATTAATACAATGACCGAAGCATCCCATTGGTTTAAAGCTAATGGGTTTTTACTCAATGAAAATAAGACTCAAGAACTAACTTTTAGCCTGAAAAATGTAAATGAGCAAAATTCTCTCTCTTCGTGTAGTGTAAAATTTCTAGGAGTACATATTGACCCTAAGCTTACGTGGGAACAGCATATAATATTTATTAGTTGTAAGTTGTCTAGGGTTATCTATCTGTTGAGAAGTCTAAAAAACTGTGTACCTGATGTATCTTATTTTGCATTTTTTCAAAGTATCATTCTTTATGGATTAATACTGTGGGGTAATTCAAGTCATGTTGGTAACATTTTAATTTTACAGAAAAAAGCTATAAGAGCTGTCGCTAGTGCTCCACACAAGGCTCATTGTAGACCTTTGTTTGTACAACTTAGAATATTAACTATAATTAATCTATATATTTATACTGTATTAGTTCATATAAAAGTTAAGATGCCAGAGATGAAATTTAGAAATAGTATACACTCTCACAATACCAGAATCAAAAACCATATCTACATACCTTATCACCGGTTGTCTAAATCTCTAAACAGTTATGAAGTTATTGGACATAAACTATTTAATAGGCTGCCAGCAGAATTACAAAATTTACCTCTGAATACCTTTAAGACAAAAATTATATGATTGGCTCGCTTGTAATCGCTTTTACAACTTAAAAGAATTTTATGAATGTGATATGGTTAGTCAGGTTTAAATTGATCTTGTTCATAGTATGTCAGTAATCTTGTACTTAAAATTAGTATGATAAATATGTTTAAACTACAACTTTGTATCTATTTCATTAATATTTTGCTTTCATGTTCAGTTGGGTAGTTCTTGTGTTGTTACTTAATTTGCATATATTTCTTTTATGTTGTATATTGATGCTGTACCTTGTACATTACTTGTACTTGATTTTAGTATCAGTATTAAGGATTGACTTTGTCTATTTGCTTGGCCTAATGACAATAAAATTTTATTTATTTATTTAATGAAAAAACAATGCATAGAAAACCTAGGGAATCGGATTGAAAAATAAATTTTTCTTAATATTGTATTAAAACTAAACAAAATGAGTCTTTAGCATTTTTATTTTAAAGTAGTTAAATTCTATTTTAATTATTTTTTTCTTTTTACAAAGTCTTAAATTTGATTAATGTTTTAAATTGCATTGACTAAACATTTACTGACCCAAAATAGTTTATTATTTCTTAAATTTAAAACAAAATGTATACTGTAATTTCTAAAGAAATGTATGGTATTATTGGCTGTATAATTTTTTATGAATGTGAGTAGCATTTATATTTTCTTAATTCAGTATTATCACCAATTGAGAAAAGAACCAATAGAAAACAGAAAAAACTGTTTAATAGTTAGTAAAAATATATATTGTTTAAAATTAATTATATTATTGTTTGTTTTGCTTTTTATTTTTAGTTTTTTAATCAGCATAATACGTGTTGGTACATATACAGTACAAGTAAAAGAATGGGGGGATCCCCCTCACAAACCTTTTGTGAATCCCTCTGGTCTGAAGAAGGTGAGCATGGTTCACCGAAATCAATCACCATAATATTCGTGCATTTGTACTTGTATTGTAATATATTTGTGCATTTTGTTCTTATATTGTGATACATTTGTGTTGTGTGACGTTTACTTGTACTGTTTATTTTTGACATACTACAATTACATCAACCTCTTAAAGCTAGTTGTGGTAATTTCAATCAATTGTTGTGATTTGTTTTTGAATAAGTTTTATTACTAAACCAGACCTAAAATGGCAGGTTATTTTAAAATTTTCTCTAGGCTTATAAGTTTTGTAATTTCCTCAAGGTAAATTTCAATTGCATTCTAATTTTAGCATTATATTCCATTTAGCTAAGTTGTATACTTTTTAAATTTAAAGTAAATACTTTCTTAGTGCAAAAACTTAATCATACCCAGAGAATAAATTAAATGTTACCAATTCTCTAGTTATTGGAAATATTGTATGTCATATTAAAGATTTTTAGGGTGTATTACATTTCATATTGGAGAAATCGCCAAAATACTATGCACTGTTTTTATTGACTGATTCCACCTCATTTGTTGATTCAATGGGGTAAAGGTATTGGACAAATTTCTGAGACTTTCTCAAAAAGTACTCAGAACCGAGAACTGATTTCAGTAAAGAACCGAACAAAAATAGAACCGACCCATCAGTAGTATAAGTCAGCTTTTTACTTTAGTAATAATAGAACAGTTGTTTTAGTTTAACTCCAATACTCCATTCATTTCTCTGATTCTTAGACAACTGTCTTCAATGCGCCCTCTCAGCTATTCAATATTATCTACAGGTGTTGAGTAGACCATGGATTTTATGTGATCCCACACGAAAAGGTCTATTGGATTATCTCGCTGGCCATGCTGTAAGGCTGCCATGTCCAATCCACTTATTTCTGAATTGCTCATCTCTTACGTAATTACTGAAGTGTGGAGATGCATAAACCAAATGTTTTGTCTGATATTTAGAGGCAGATCTTCAATCACATTGACCAGTTCATGTTGAAAGAAATGTAAATAGCTAACTCCATCCAGTCTTGGTGGTAAGTATACTGAGCCAATAAAACTACAATAGAACTCCAATTATCCAGATTAATGTTTGCCGAGTGTGATCCAGATATGCAGAAATTCAGATAACTGGATAATGAACTCCACTGGATAATGAAACTTTGAAGGTTAAAACCAGTCAAAAAACGAAACACAGTATGATATATTGTAATTATATAAATATATGATAGTTAATCATGTTTCTTAGCTTAACTTTAAGTATACTAAATAAATTGTCATTTTTACAGTACATTATTAAAAAATAAAAACAATCGACAAATTATTAATTAATTGGTACTGTATCACATTTCATACAATGATTAATTTCGTTCAAAATAATGAAAATATGTATGTACTGTAGTTAATAAAAAACAACATATGTAATGAGAATACATAATTAAATTACAAAAAACACACAGTAATACTGTAAAATGAATAATACAGTAAATTGAAAGTACAGTACAATACATACTTGAACATATCTAACAAGGTCAGCTGGCGTGATGATTCAACACGCTTCCGTGCAGCGAGATCGCGCAGGCGCTTGACTACTAGCAGATGCACACGATCACATGATTTGCACTCCACCCATTTCACAGCCGTGTTCAAACAGGCAATTGCTTCACTTGCGGTAGACCCTGGGTCATCATCATTGACATTTTCCTCTTCTGCTGTTTCTGAAGTCTCATCCACCAAAACACGTTCTATTATTTCATAATCGGAAAGCAATTGGTATCCCATGTTCTGTTTATCACACTGTAACCATTTGTCTGTCACTTGCGTTGCACTCATTACAACCCGGAATTTGTTTAATAATGATCTGCATTTCTTCACCTGATATTTCAGTGGCCGTTTCATCCGCTTCATTTTCATTTGTATTGTCTCCCTCATTTTCCTTAAGATTTCCTTTTTCTTTTTGAACTTGTTCCTTTGTACAAATCCCGTTTATTTTATTCCAGGCCCTTTTAAGAGACATAGATTTCACAGACTCTCACGCTTCGGCATCCATGTAACAACAATCTTTTAAGTCGATTTTTTAAAGAACTCAAATGTGCCATTTTCGTCCTTATCTGCTAAAAGAAGCTTCCTCAGTAGCTGTCTTCGATAATGGTGCTTCATACATTCAATGACACCCAGGTCCATGGGTTGGATCAACCTCGTCACATTTGGTAGCAGAAAGTGTGCTTTAAAAAGCCCATTCTTATGCTCTAGTAGTCCACTGATGATGAGTTGGGGCATTGTCCAAAATTAATAAAACGTGTCCTGTTTTGCCCACTTCCCCTTGAAATTTTGTTGCCTCCGGAATAAACACTTCCTCCAACCACTCTGTGAATAATACATCAGTCATCCATGATTTTTTTAAATTTTTTAAAATTACCATGAGATTTGTAACATGTTTGAACGCTCTGGGAGACTTTAAAGTACCAATCAAAAGTAAAGGTGCATAAACCAAATGTTTTGTCTGATATTTAGAGGCAGATCTTCAATCACATTGACCAGTTCATATTGAAGGAAATGTAAATAGCTAACTTCATCCAGTCCTGGTGGTAAGTACACTGACTGGATGGTAACCATAATTTTGTACATGTCTTACAAAAGCACTGGAGACAAAAATTGGGGACTTGTAGCAATTTCAACTTTTTTAACATCTTACAAAAACGTTGCATATGATGGTAGCCATGTTCTAAACGGCTTGAACTCTTTGGACATGGTATGGGTAAAGTTTTTGATCTTTCAAAACCCTCCAAACCGATGTATGGTCAACCTCTTCGGAAAATGCTCTTCTTCTTATACTTGTAGAAGGATCTTTCTCGACAAATTGCAATACTCGATTTTCCATGTCCAAAGTTCTTGTTGTTATAGGTCTACCACAACCACCAGGTGTGGTGGAATCAAAAAGCTGTTGTTTTTCCTGAGATGGTTATGCAAATTTACAAATGTCATTTTACTTGATAGGCTCCGGTGGTTTGGAAAACGTTCCAAGTATAAACGGCGATCGGCGAGCTAATGCACGATTATAATCTGCGATTCCAAACATCAAATGAATATCTGTTAGTTCCTCAATAGTAAAATCCATTTAACAAATTAAAACAAGAACCGTGATATGAAAAATTTGTGTACTATTCATATACAAGTAATATCTGTGTATGATAACGACTACTCAAGGTGTAAGGTAAGCACAACTACTCAATTCCATAAATTTTAAAAAAATTTAAATTAAGACAGCTGTTTAATTATTACTATAGTAAACAGCTGACTTTATACTTTTTTTATTTCAATATTATCAAACTCTGTAGCCTATTAAATTTTATCATTAAACCTAATATGTTAATACCAGAACTCTTTTATTTGTGTACTGATTTTAATTAAAAAGGTATCTTTCTATTTAGCATGGAAATATTTGTATTTTACAATTTTTCTCTTTACTTAATCGTTTACGTGTAATTTTACTTTAAAAGCTGAAATAACAAAAATTTCATTGAACATTTTCAATTTGTTTTCGTATGTATAACCACATCCTGTAGCTGGGACTAAGCTTTTGTGACACCCTGCATATTTGGAAAAAGGTTCATGTCATGTTATGCTAATAAATCTCATTGGGGTGTGTTGTTGTTCGCACTCACAACAAATACAAAATTACCTCCAGGGTAGTTCTAAACAAGCAACAAATTTGGTTGCTGGAATGTCATGAATTTGTGATCTCCCAGCTCTGGCAGCTATACCAAAATAAAAAAGTGTGGCTAAAGGAAGAAAAAATAAATGACACATCCTCTTTCTTAATGCTACAAGGTAATTACTTACTACTACAGGACTGGTCTGTGGCATGGTAGTGTACGGTGGTGTTGATTTTAACTGTGGTCATCAATGTGAGTCCTAACTTTTAGTCTGTTACGTTTAAAAAAAAAGTCACTTATTTTACTATTTCTTGACATAACCTTACAACTTTAACTTGTCTAGTCACTCACTGTCAAGTGTACGTCTAAATGCCAGTGCCTTACGTAACAGATATCTAACTTATGTGACAGATGTGAGTAATGTAAGGAACGATTGGAACTGTTAAAATAAAACCTTTTCCCAGCATGCCACTTAATTCAATGAGTTAAGTACTGACCATAAGCTCAGTTGGGGATTCGAACCTTGGGACTACGACACCGCTACTTCAAACCTTAGCCACTGAGCCAACATGCTTAAAATTAAATAACTAACTATACAATTTTGAATATTAAAATATGAGTTTAGATACAACAATTTATAATGGTTTGATTCTAATGGCCAAAAACTATTGAAATGCACAACATAGAACAAGCTTCTCGTACCTTCAATAAAATTCAAAGCTTTAGGAACAATTACGAAAAATTAAAAAAACAACTTTGCAATGAGAGATGTATACAAAGTTGTATGTGGGGCATACAGAAAGGTAATTCCTAATCAGGTACAAGGAACACCCTAATCCCAAATTGGTCAAACAAAAATTTACTGTTGCACAACATTTGATAGCTAATAACCATTTTTTACTAGATAGATTATTCAAGATTCAAACTTTCTTTATTCATGTAAATGTACTCCAGTTCAACAAATAGCGCCATCTTATAAGTAATCAAAATTTGTTCATAAACTGATAACATAAAATCTATTGTTAGATTAACAACCATGAACAATCCAATGCCAACAAATAACTTTAAAACAACGGTTTGAAAATGTTGAGTGTTTGACTTATATCCACATGTTTTCTCCTTTTGATTTCATTAGTTTAATTTTGAATCAGTTTCGTTTGAGCAGAAATTTCTCTTTGAGACCTATAAGATAGTCACCAAAACATTTATCTGTACATAGTATAATTGTTCTTTTACTATGCTTAAAAAGAATTTTGAAACGGACGTTTACACAGTAACAGAAGAATACTTCTTGTAGTACCTCATTACTACAGTATTACTGAATCACAAATTAATAAGTATTCACAGTTACTATGGTTTATAACCAATTAATAATCATATTGTAAATATAAAACCAGATCTGTATTGCTACTGCCACGATAGTTTGACCATGGCATGTTTGTAGTGAGTTTAGATATATAGATTTTGATAAGTAGAAAAAAGTTCACTGTGACAGAAATAATTGAAAACACATATGCATGGCTCGTTAAAAGTAAAATTACGCTCCTTAATTCCAATTGAAGCAATTCTAAGACACCAAGGGTAAGTTAGAGATAACAATAGGTTAAAGAGACAAATAAGAAGTTAGCTAAAAAATATGTATTTGGAAAGAGTAATATAAGATCAACACTAATCTTTGGTGCAAAAATACATAAGGCTATAGTGATCTATCAAGAGTGCAATTATTTGTGAAAGTTGTGCCTTTGTAGACTGCTAGCAGCAAACGGTGAAGGAAGATCATCTTCATCCGACTCGTCCCTCAGGCTGATAATACGACTGTCTACATCTGGTTCACTAATTGATGTCTGAAAAAAAAATTGCTATATAACCACACAACCATAATTGAAGAGTATCTCAAACATGCGGTGTTATCTCAAAGATGGTCGGTATATTCAAGTAAACTAGGTAAAGCCCAATTATATAAACTTTAAAATTGCAAATACAGGTTTAAATTTTAGTCTATTTATGGGTCTAGCTTGATACATAAAAAAAAAAAAAAAAAAAAAAAAAAAAAAAATAAGACATTATATTGACAAAGAAAATGAGACAAATTCTTCCACTAGCAAGGAGTTTATGCATTTAGGGTCACCTACACACACAATGAATGAATTGGAACAAAATATTCTATAATGAATAGAATAACATTTAAAAAATATATTAAAGGCAGGAAACAATCTACTGTTCTTATTTATAGGTCTGCTGTAGCAAATAAACATCTTGGAATATTAACAAAAGAATAGGACAAACTTTTAAAAAAAATAATCAAATCACCTGTGCTTCGTGAAAGAAAACAAAAGAATGGGAATAATTTCGGAAGAGGGTTAGTTTTAAGAATTCGTACTAATCAAATTTAATGTGCTTTTTTAACCTCTCAACTGCTGTATTCACATTTTTGGTAATCAGTCCATCACCACTACTTAAACGTCAACATATTGGTTGTTTTTCAACAGCCGGCGCATTCTCACTGTGCCTTATATTCTTAGAACCTAATTACTGACATTCCTGCTGTCTATTGGGTATTTCTGCAATCTTTTGCTTCCTTTATTATGCCAGCCTAATTAGTAAGTGCTACTACATAGTTGCCTAGTATTAAGTTACATTTTGCGACGACAGCATCAGGTTGTTATTGGCGCCAGATTGTTACAGCTTTGTTTGTAGTATTTATTTGTTTTCCTTTTACATATGTTGTTTATATTATTTTTATTGTTAGATTTTTTTCAGGTTTATTTACATTATTTAGTGTTTAGTTAAATGTCCAAAGACAGTGGTGAGGAACGAATTCATCAATTATTAGATCTGCTGAGTTCAGACCTAGGCTATAACATAGATTCGGATGACGATATTGATGATCCACTTTTTCAGCTAGACTCTTATGATGAAAGTGATGAATTGTTTATAAATAATAGTGACTGTAACTCAGTTATTGGAAACAGTGACTTATTACTCAATAAGATTAGTGATGCAGTGACAAAAGATATCGTAGATAGCGTTGATGAATCAGGGATACGTCTACAAACCAATGCAAGCCACTTATGCGAAAGAGAAAAGCCTGTTTAAAAAATACATCAAATGGAAAAAAAAGATCAAATACTAAGTATCAACACATTTGGAAAACAGGTTGATTCAAACCAGTTACTCATAAGTTTGACAACTCTAATTCAGGTGTAAATAATCCATTGCCTGAAACATGCATGGAATTGGATTGCTTTGACACACTATTTCAACAAATTAGCAGAACTGATTGTTTGTTAAATAATTTTATTACTTAGTGTCAATTAAGACACCATCTGACAAATTACGTATGAATCAGTGGAAACCATTGACAAAAAAGGAACTTTATGTATTTTTAGGAACAACCTTGCTTATGATACATAATAAAACAGTTAATTTAGAACTGTACTGGTCCAATGACCCCCTTCACAAAAACAGTGTTTCAGATATAATTGGCCGAGATCGGTATCTCAACATTATGAGTTTGCTCAGATAACAATGTCTCCCCTTAAAACGGCAAACTTTCAAAAATAAAAGAAGTTGATATGTTCTATGAATCATTTTGAAACATCTTTGTACCATTTATAAATATTTGTATTGATGAGAGCCTTCTTCTTTTCAAATGCCATCTTTTCTTCAGACAGTTTATATCATCAAAACAAAGTCGTTTCGGTATACAAATGTTGCTCTTATGCGATTGTGAAACAGAGGCTGTGTGCTAGATCTGATTCTGTACACTGGAAACACACAGGATTTAGAGACTTCAGGAGCTGTAGTTAGAACACTACTAAACCAATATCTTGACAAAGGACACTGCATTTTTTTACAAAATTGGTATACCAGCCCAGACCTCTTTGCTTTTCTCCACAGTAGGAATACTAATGCTTGTGGAACAGTTAAAACGACAAGATTAGGAATGTCTAAATTTGAGAAAAAGTTGCAAAAGGGTGAGGTAGATTGTTTCAATGTTGGCACAATTTTAGCAACAAAGTGGACCGATAAAAGAGATATACATATGTTGTCCACAGAATATGTACATGAAAAGAAGTATACAGGTAAAAGGGATCCAAGAACAAAGGAGAAAATCATAAAGCCTTCTTGTGTTTTGGACTAAAATCTCAACATGGTGGCAGTTGACCGCTCGGAGATGATGATTATACACACTTAGTATGCATTCAGCGATCAACGAGATCGTACAAACAACTTTTTTTTACTTTCTGGACTTGACTGTTTTAAATTCACACATATTGTTTTTATATAAAATTGGTGAAAATTCTCTCCAAAAATTTTATTTAGCTCTAACACGATCCCTACTAGAAAAATACATGGAACAATGAGCTAAGAAAACAGGTGGACGACCCAGCCCCACCCGCCCGACAGTATACTTTTGAGGGAAACACCTTTGAGTGTTTCCAGACACATTTTCCATCATAGTGCCACCAACCCCTAAGAGAGAAGATGCAATGAGGGTTTGTAAGCACACAACACGGAGGGAGCAGAAAAGTCGGGAATCTCTATACATGTATAAGGACTGCGATGTTGCGCTTTGTGTAGTTTCATATTTTGCAGAATACCATGAAAAAAACATTTATAGTTGTTTTATTGGTCACATTTTTATGATTAAATGTTTCATAATGCTTTCTTAGATATTAGTTTGTTCTAAAATAAATAATTTTACAACTTAACATACATTTTTTTATAAACCTCCCCAACTTCCTAACTTTTTATATAACCCCACTAACACAATACCAACCCCTGCTTCAATAATAAATAACTTCAACACATATTACTTCTGTTTTTAAATAGTTTCCGCTCAATTTAAGGTTTTTATTTAAATGAAAATTTTATTTATTTCCCATAAACAGAACATAAATAAATACATACAATGTTATCAATAACATATTAGCCAATGGGAAAAGGCCTGCATGGGCAGAAGCCTGTGCGGAGACATGAGTTGCTAAAAATGCAAATGGTGTCAAGACTGATGAGTGAAAAAACAAGCCAGCAACACATTACTTGACACTTGGAAAACCTAGCAGTTTAAGGGTTAAAACATGTGGATCACTGATCACAACTGAATCAGGTGAATAAAAAAAAAAAAAACATTGTTTCTTGAGGATAGTGGCGTCATCAGTGTTGGCGTTCGAACCTTTAATGACGTGTGTGCAAGCTCTAAACTTTTACTTTCGGCTCAGTAAATAATCCGATCAGAAAAAAAAAGCTGTCTCCGGCTTTAAGTAGGTTTGCTTATGTCCTATCTCTCCTAATATACCAATATTTAATTATTAGTGTCCATATTTTATTTTTGTTTGATGAGTAAAGCTTAGAGAACTGGACAAGAGACCTGATATTGTGGCGGTGGTTAGAAGTAGAAGAATAGATGGCTTGGTCATGTGAGGAGAAGGGAAGAAGAAAAAATGATAAGAAGGGTATGGATGGGGAAACCAGCAGGAAGGAGACTTCTAGGACGACCAAGAATAAGATGGGATGACCAAGTGGAACAGGATGTGAGAAGTCTTGGTGGAGACATCGAAATGGCAGAGGATAGAGGATTGTGGAGGTAACTTGTTGACGAGGCCAAAAATCACCTTGGATTTGAGTGGCCACAGGAGTAAGAGTAAGTAAGTAAGTAAGAGTAAGAAGCATAAATGGAAATATTTAAAGTGTTAGATAAATGAGGTTGTCTTTTAATTGTCATTTTTTAATATAAAGTGCATTTTAAAAATACAAAAAAATAGTAAATACAATGTGTAGTGCATGGTAGCATTAAATAAATGATATTATGTGTGTACTTAATGCAACTAGAGTAGCATTTTATTTTCTAAATGGCACATTACAAAAAATTTATCTCCATTTTATTGTTTTCAATTTGTTATATTACAAACCAACCATACAGTAAACAAGACCATTTTAACACTGATTTTAATTAACTTCCATAGTGAGTTACTGATTAGGTTAAGCCATCATTAGAAGAATATGTGTTAGTATTGAATAGCCAATAACAAGTTCCTAATTTATAATAAAATATAATTGACTTGGATTTTACATAATTTTTCACACGGCTACACGACCAATCTGTAACAGTTGTGAAATAATTAAAACAAAACTTTTTTTACGATCACAATACTTTTTCTATTCACAAATTTTTCGATCACAAATTGGCATGTGGGAGAAAGTAAAATGTATATCCCATATTTAATAGGGATACATTCGGTAATACAAAGCTGCGAAGTAAAATGTATATCCCATAGTTAATAGGGATACATTCGGTAATACAAAGCTGCGATTTTTCTAGATATCATTCACCTCGATTTTTTCTGGATTTTCTAGATACCTCATTCAATTCATAAAGTGCATGGTTTTTAATGATGATACTGTGCAACAAATAATGTTTTCAAAATTAGTAAAACAAAACATTCATTGTATATCTGCAAGTTTAATCATATGGAAAATACAGATTTTTGATTGGAGTAAATTGACGACTAAAAGGTGATTGATTAAGAACAGCATTTTATGTCTGATTAATCACTGCTAATTGTTTAAACAATCTTTATTGTGATTGTAAGTTTTTAGTAAGAACCTAATTTCAAAGCAAAATATTACGTTTACAAAATATCTTCAGTTCGTCTTACCATTTTGTAATCCTGCTGAAGATGGGTTGGCAGATTAAAGAGAGTGTGCTATTGTAATGTACAGAAATATGTTAAATTCACTTTATTATTCTCAATAAAGTGAAGCATTGATACTTACTCCTACGTCATCTGTTGAACCTTTGGTAGACATAATGGGAATACCTGATGAGCCTTTTTTTTGGAACTTCTGAGGGGTGGAAAATAGATTGGCAATTGACTGAAGAGAGGAGCTACGAAAAGAGTTCCTTTTCACAGTGTCCAGTCTAGCTGATTCGCTTGCAAGAGCATTCTTCAATTCCTGTTACATAAATGAGTGAATAGCATGTAAATTGGGTTTTTCATAGTACAGGTAGTCCTCGTTATACACGGTAGATACGTTCCGCCTAAGCGCCGCTTATAACGAAACCGCGTATAACGAGTCGGAGCTAAAGCGGGTTACGCCACTGTAGCCACAGCAGGCCGGCCTACTGCTTATTAGTACTGTACGCAATTCAAACTACAATATCATAAGATTATCAAAAGATTAATTAATTGTTTTGGAAATATAAAAAAAATGTAGGCCTATAATAATTCATCAACACCTTTTATTGAATTCAAATTTGACTACTACATGAACAAACAAAATAAGAACGTACAGTATAAATGTATATAGGCATACTTTAATTAAAAATTAAATTCAAAGAGAAAAGGATATTAAAAAGTAATAAAAGTACTGTACAGTACATAACTAAAAAAGTACATCATATACAGTAGTTCAATCTTTTGATGTGCCTGCCACTGGGCTGGGAGGGTCAGACTGCCCGCCTTTATTTACGTCTGACGTCTGCTTACCAGGTGTTTGTACCTTTTCAGCTGTTTGGGAGAAAAATGTCTTAATCGAGAGCTGGGTTGTTGTTTTTAATTTATTGTTATATAGTTCACGATAACACTTAATCACATTCTCAACTTCCCTTTTAACCTTAGCACTCCTCGTGTCATCTGGGTCGTTCTCTTCAAAATAATTTAAAGCGTTATTAATCATACAGAAAGCCTCTGCCATTCCTTTACTAGTCAAGGTTTTAACACTTTCAGGTTCTTCTTCCTTATCGGATCCTTCAGAAAACCTATCATCTTCTATTGTTAACAGGTCTTCGGTACTTAGCTCTTCTTGTAGTGTAATCAATTCATCAACATCCACTTCATCTACGTCTGTGAATCCCACACGCTGTGCCATATCCACAATATCTTTTGACGTTGTTCTGACATTTCCAGTCATTTCTACATCATATTTGACGATTTCTGGCCACAAATTTTTCCAAACACCATTCATACATTTAGGTTTCAATTCATTCCAGGATTTGCCTATGATATCAATAGCCATTTTGATGTTGAACTGTTTTCAAAAGTCCTTAATAGATAATTTATCATCAGCATCACAAGTTTTAATCAGTAAAGAAAATGTATGTTTAAGATAGTTGGCTTTAAAAGCTGAAATAACACCTTGGTCCATAGGCTGCAATATGGACGTAGTGTTCGGGGGTAGAAACATAACTTTAATGTTCTCATTTATTTCACTTATTTCAGGAGGGTGGCTTGGAACATTATCTACCAGAATCAAAATTTTAAAAGGAATCTTTTCTTCATAGCAATACACTTTTAAATCATTTTGCTGCACTAGTGAAATATAATTATGAAATATTTTAGCCGTCATCCAGCCTTTTTTACTCGACCTCCACAATACAGGCAACATATATTTGTCACAGCCTTTTAGTTCTCTGGGGTTTTCTGAATGGTAAACCATCAGTGGTTTAAGTTTGAATTCCCCAGAAGCATTTGCACCAAAGAGTAATGTGCAGCGATCTTTAGCAGCTTTAAATCCAGGAGCAGTTTTCTCCTCAATAGAAATAAATGTTTTGCTTGGCATTCGCTTCCAAAATAGGCCAGTTTCGTTAAGGTTAAAAACCTGTTTGCCCGTATACCCCTCCTTTTCAATAAAATGTTAAAAAGTTATAGCCTTAAAAGTTTCAGCGCCTACATTGTCTGCCGATGCCGCCTCACCTGTTAATTTTAAACTGTGAGAAGCGTTGCGTGCCTTGAAACGGTCAAACCACCCTTAACTGACATACTCCTTAGTAATTTCTGTATAGATAGCTCTTGCTTTCTCTTGGATGACTGCCATCGAAATGGGTGCATGGAGCTGATTATAATGTTCAATCCAGTTTGACAGTAGTTTTTCCATTTTCTCCATCGAATCAGATCTGGACTTAGATACACGTGCTAAACTTAAATTTGTACAAGACTGCACACTCTTATGAATAGTTTCAGCATTTGATCGGATTGTCCTAATAGATGACTCTAGAAGGCCCATCACTCGGTGGATATCAATTATACGCTCCCCTTTATCGAGACGTTTTAAAACTTCAAGTTTAACTTCTAAAGAAAGAGAATGTCTAACACGTTTATTACTTACATCTATCTGTTTCTTCTCACGTTTTCCCGACATTATAACACAACTCACAACAATATTGTTCACAATGCCACGCCACAAGAAGTAAATTATACACCACTAATGCGAATAAATAAACAACAGTGCTCGAGAGAAAGAGACAGATAGACGGGTGGGGCGCGCCTGAGGAATGTGGTTGGGGGGTCCGGCCCATCCGCGTATAAGCGAAACCGCGTAAATCGGGACCTCGTATAACGAGGACTACCTGTACATATTACTTAATTGGTAATGAAAAAAGTTGTAATATAGCTTATAAGAACGTTAATATTTGAAGAAAGAACTGATATTTTTATAGAAGTTAATTTTATTATTTTTAATTGCTAATTATGACCTTTCAGCACTTAATGAGACAAGTAACATTTCATTTATTAAATCCTAATTATATCTATACACACACTATGGCTCTTGAGATCGCCTGCTATTCTCTTAAATCTGATATTTGTTTGCTCTTATACCTGTTAATTTTCTGTCAAATGACGAGACGGTGGCTGAGTGGTCTAGAGCATCAGGACTTTGAGCTTGGGTTAGAGACAGCGCAGTTCTGAATCTGGCTTGTACCAGAAGTATTTACCAGTAGTGACAATTTTAATCTGAATAAGTTGTCCGCACAGATCAATAGTCTCATGTGGAATAAGCAGAGTAAGACCACAGAGAAGGAATAAATAGAGGTCACATCCAAAAGAGCACTAAATATGGGCTGAGTAGTTATTTCTCCAGTATGCATTCGATGGTAGGGCCAGCACCTTGTAAGTCCCTCCCTTATTCCCACCAAATCCGCAAGAATAAATGTAATAATTATTATTACAGATGTATAAAAATGTACTTATTTTATATGAATAAATAATAATAAATCTCACTCATCATGAAATCTCCGGAACCACTGAACAGATTTTGAGGTAATTTGGTGGGAAGTTAGCTTCATAGACCCACTAAGAAAGGATTTCTCAAAATTCCATTCCTAAGGGGTAGAAACAGACCCTCAAGGTTTCTTTTTTTCTATAAGGGTAACATTGGCATTAATTTTATTTAACAATTTATTTCAAACAGCTGATGCAAAAAACATAAACATGCTACAAATGCTTGGATGATTTGGTTTTCAGGTTTGAGATCATTTCTACTGACTCTGACAAAATTGTACTACTTTGTATCCCCCTAAAGTAGACTTATAGGTTTTCTAGACTATAAAACTTTGTTACGTAGGAAAAGGGCAGCATTCTCAGCTTTCATACTTATGTGATGGTTTATTGAGTACCATGGAGGGAAGAGTAAGCAAAGGTAAAGAACCACCCTGTAGCGAAGCAATTGCTGTTGTCAGCAAATCTCTAGATAAAGGCCACTGAGGCTTTTGCTACAGTCATGAGAAAGCGACTTCCTTTTCTTTTTTCTCTGTGGAATGACTAAGAAGGAAATTGGCCTTGTCTTATAAAAATTAATAATTTTTTCCCATCAATGATAAATAAGTTTTCTAAGATCAATGATAACACAAATCAGATGAACATTTACTGTAATAACCCCTCTATAGACTTTGTTTACATTTTGGGTGCATTACAGAACTCTATTCAACTTCCAAAACGTATAGTATTTTAAAAATCTTTTCAAAACCATACTTGTATGATCTGTATCATAGATTTGTTATTGTTTTTGGAACGAGTAAGTCTGTTAAAACGGAATGTCGAATTATGAGCCTCTACTGTATATACATACACAAACATATACAAGGTAGAAAAAATGTACAAACGCATTCACAACGTTATTTTTTTCCATAGATAATTTAATCATTTAATTTTTTTGAGTTATTGTGTTCCATAAAATATAATTTTTGATCAGAATAATTTACTTAAAACCGTTAAATAACAAAGAACTAATATAGTACAAATTAGTTACTTTGAAATTCAAATGACTGCTACTCTGGAAAGGATATACCTTTCGAATTCCGGTTTGTGGCAATTAATTTCTCTTGAATAGACCTTTCATTTGATACCAAACTCAACCTAGGCTTACGTTGAAAATTTTCATTCAACTCCTCGTGGGCTGTCCCCCTGAAAAGATTAAATGTTGCTAATTATGTAAAAAAGTATAGACTTAGTAACCATAATCATGTACAAGATTTCACTTTTACAAGTGAAGTCATACAAAAGTTGTGAAAGCGTTTCTATATTTTTTTCTACCCTGTATATATATATTTAGAGCCAATTTTGATAGAGACAAGAAGTTCATTAAAAACACTGTTATGATACATTTCATAAAATTTTGGTTTTGAAAAGATTAAAAACAAATACTGTGGAATGAGACTATACTACAAATTATACTAACGTATTACCAGACTGAAATTTCCTCTGGCATTTTGAAAGTCCTGTAAACAGTTTAAAATTAAAATTTTGGTAATACAAGTAATGGTATAATGTACTTTTTACAAGGATTCCAGGAGCCGATTGTGCTTGGTTTAAAAGTGATATTGTTAGTATTTAATTCATACCTTTAATTATTTTACTAACCCTTGGTGAATCAGTGTTATTTGGAGTTCATTTCCTACTACTTAGGCTTACCATACGTCCGGGATTAGCCCGGACAGTCCGGGATTGAACCATTTGTCCGGGGAAGATTCCGGGATTGAGAAAAGTCCGGGATTGTCCGGGATTTTGGGAAATTTGACTTGCGTTGTCTAGCCGTTGGCAATAGTGACGCTGCTATTTTTACACTTTAAAGTCATGTGAAAACAATAGTTCTCGAGTACGATGTCTGACATGTGTTTCTGAATTTAGTCTTGAATACCGAGGACGACTCGACATCGAAGATCATGTCAAAAGTGAAAAACACAAGAAAGCTGTAAGTGCAGCTTCTTCCTCAAACATTACTTCTTTTTTTAGTAATAAAGATTCAGGAGACAAGGAGCTGCAACTCGCTGCAAAAGAGGCGGCATTTGCCTACCATACTGCACAACATGAAGTAAGTTTTAAAACTAATGACTGCACCAGTAAACTAGTAAAAAAGTTGTTCGAACCCAAGTTTTCATCAGCTCGAACAAAAACTGAAGCCATTTTAATCAATGTTATATCTCCGTACATTTTTGAAAAATTGTTAAATGATCTGAAAAATGCTACATACATTACAGTTTTCATTGATAGTTCCAACATAAAAGATGTTAAACTGACCCCAGTTGTTGTCAGGTACTTTACTCTAAATGAGGGTGTTAATGTTAAACTGCTTTATTTCGAAGAAGTACCTGGTTAAACAAGTGACATTCTTCTGGACCACATTTTGATAGGAATCAATAAATTGCCACTAAATCTTGAGGCTAAAATAGTAGTTCTATGTGCTGACAACACCAACACAAATTTTGGTCGTGCCCACAGACGTGGTCAAGGTTATATCTCCTTGACATACATTGGCTTGGAGTTTTCAGGAAACTCCAAGCCAAATTAGAAAGGCCAATTCTTGGAATTGGGTGCTCAGCTCACATCACTCACAATGCGGTACAAACAGCATGTGACGTTCTTCCTGTTAACATTGAAGCAATGGTGGTCAAACTGTACAAATATTTTTACCAGTACACTGTCAGGGTGACTGAAATGAAAGACTTCTGTGAATATGCAAGTGTAGAGTTTAAAAGACTTTTATCTCACGGCAGCACGAGATTTTTGAGTTTGTTGCCAGCTATCGAAAGAATTATCCATCAGTACAAGCCACTGAAGATGTATTTTTTAGCCAACGAACACAAACACAGTCCAAAACTGATGGTGGACTTTTTCAACAACCCAGTAAATGAGCTCTTCTTTATGTTTGTCCATGGATCGCTGCAGATGTTTCAAAAAACTATTTTAAAATTAGAACGAGATGATATCAGTGCAGCAGAGGCAGCACAAGTCTACCATCAATTGGTAAGGCAGCTGGAAGAGAGAAAAGCACAGAAATTTGTTCCTTTTGCTGCTAAACAGTTATTAAACCAACTTAAGACAGAGGGTGAAGTTGAAGAAGAAATGTTTTTTGAGAGCATAACAGGGTTTTATGACGCTGGTATAAACTACTTGAATCTGTGGGGATCGAGTTTTGATGGAGCGGACAAATTTTCATGGTTGTCCTTGGAAACAGTAGACGTTACCTGGGCAGAGCTAGAAGAGAGCGGACTGACTGTCAACAAAATAGTATCCAATTCAGTTGACATGGATCAGTTGTTTGATGACAAAACAGGTTGCTGTGACGTAATTCGTACATTGGTACCAAAGTGGAAAGCCCTGCCTGAAGAAAAAAGACCCACGACACAAGAGAAATGGAAAGAAGTATTTCAGACTATGTCGAAATGCAACATCGACTTCAAGAATATTTTCAAATTGGTGGAATTTGGGATGTGCTTGCCAGGCACATCAGCACCAGTGGAGAGGGTATTTTCCATAATGGGCAATGTATGGAGTGCGGAAAGAGGACGCATGTCAATTTCAGTGGTAGGGGAATTCCTTAATATTAAAATAAATTCAAAGTTGTCTTGTGTGGATTTTTATGAAAACATCAAGAATGATAAAAAGTTTCTACGTAAGGTCCTGTCATCTGAAAAATATCAACATCGTCCAAGTGAAGTTGAAGGCGAACAATCAGACGATCAGCAGAATCCAGTACAGATGATACAAATGGACTTTTTTTACTTTAGTTTATGTTATATATCTTTAAATAAATTATACAGAAACTTTGAATAGTGTGTTAATAAATAATTAAAGAAGGTTGAAATTGTAACTAAAATGTTGTTTTATTGAATTATTAAACCATGATGATTTTTCCCACCTACCAATACGCACTTAAAAATGTCCGGGATTGTCCGGGATTGACTTCCAGCAGTTTATAAAAATGTCCTGGATTGGTGGTCAGAAATTATGGTAAGCCTACTACTACTGGAACGTGGACTATTAATGATACTAAACGTACCTTCTGGTGTTCCTTATTGCTGTTGAATTGCGAAGTATTTCGTCAACACAGTGACATCTTCAGGCATACTTTTTGATCTGCTGCTGTAAATTTTTGATTATTAATATAAGTGCAATAACTGTTTTATATTAATATTCAAAAAGCTACATAGTAGATGCCTGAAGATGTCACTGTGTTGACAAAACATGTCACAATTCAACAGCGATAAGGACGCCAAAAGGTACTTTTAATATTATTAGTGTTATTTGTCCAAAATTTAGATATTTATTATCTAAATTTTGGTTGGTTTAAAATTAAATTTGGTTGAAAATTAAATATATACTACTGATTTTGCTTTGGAGAAGAAGTGCAGTAATTGTTTGGATAAATAAATTTGTTTCATACTATTCCACACAAAAAATACTTCTGTGCAGGTTTTAATCCATTGGCCTAATTATATATATATATATATATATATATATATATATATATATATATATATATATATATATATATATATATATACATAAAAACGGAACCCCAATCAGACCTGTAGTTAATTACCAAAATGCCCCTTCATACAAATTATGCAAGTTCCTCAATCAATTTATCAAAAACAACATACAATACACAAATAATTTCAACATCAAAAACAGACTAGAGTTAATAGAGAATATAAAAAACATCAACATTCCGAAAGATTCTTCATTTATTTCTTTTGATGTACAAAATATGTACTCAAACATTCCAATTAATGAAACAATAAAAATTCCTCGTGGAAATTTAGAAAAAAGCATGAATAACCTAACTGAATCCAACATCAACGATATAATCAACCTATTTTTATTATATAAAAAATTTATATAATAAAATTAATATAATGTATTATATAAAAAATTTAATTATATAAAAAAACTGTTTTCACATAATTAAAATGATTGATTGACTAAAATTGCACACCAACCTCTAGATCTTGTTCCTCATCTACTTCACTCATATCGTTGTAAGCATTAGTGTATATATCAATGGCTTTAGCATGTAATGCTAATTCTATTTTTATGAAGTCTAGCAGAACCGTTTTTATGTCTTTGAGCTTCTTCTTCTCAAAAACATCCACTTGTTCCTCCAGTGCTTTTTGGTTACGAGAGACTTCACTGCTTGCCTTGATTAGCTCTGTTTCTGCCTTTGTCTATTTTTAACAGTAGTTAAAGTTTAAATAATTTATTAATTTATAAATTATGAGAGTAATTTAATCTTATTTAGTCCTACTTGCGGTGGCTTGAAATGAAATGAAAAATAGCTTTATTGGAGGCGAAGTTACGACTATAGTCCTCTCTACCACTTAACCTCAGATAAATAAATATAATTTGAGATAGATAACATAAAATTATATTAAACTCTACGCAATGCAATATAAAACTATTTTATATTAAAATGAACAAAAATTAAAAGATTAACTAATGTAATAAAGCTAATCAATACAAAAGAAATTGGCACTAAGTATTCAAAATTAATAGTAAAATTCAAAAGAAAGAAAGAAAAAATCGCTTTAAAGACACTATCACCCATTCATACCTTACTCACACCCCACATAGCCCCCGCTATGAGAAAATAAATTTTATACAATAGTTCTGCGCATTTGAAGCTTGTCCAAGAGCTTAACAGTCATGTCACTAGTTACGATGTCACAATAATTAAAATGAGGCAAAACAAGTGTCTTGACCAGCATCATTTTAACGTTAAATGGAAGAAAAGATGCATAACGTTTCAAACAGTGAATGCCAGCAAACACTCGATTGCACCTAGTTGTAATCTGATCAGTCCAATTCAAAATACTACCCATGACAAGACCAAGATTCTTTACTTTGTCGCAATAATCTAAAGTAGAGTTATTTAGTTGAAGCTTAGGAAATGTGTCAATATTAACTTTAGAAATTAGTCTTGGATGTCCAATGACAATTGCTTGTGTCTTTTGTTTGTTAAGCTTCAACCCATGTTTCAAGGCCCAAGAAGAAAGTGCATCAGTGTCACTGTTTGTTCGAAAAACAGCTCTTGCCATCTCAGTAATAGAGAAGTGTTGAGAGATTTGCAAGGCATCTGCATATAAGTGGTAGGAGGAATATTTTATGTGATCTGTAATATCATTTATATAAAGGATAAACAGTAGTGAACCCAACACTGAACACTGAGGAACTCCTCTAGAAGCATGTCTCCATTCAGACATACCATCATTAGTTTTTACACACTGCCTACGACCAGATAGGTAGGACTCGACCCAGCCAACATTACCATCAGTGAGACCATATTTTTTTAATTTTATTGTAAGAGGAGGGTGATAAAAACAATCAAAAGCTTTTGAAAAGTCAAAAAGTGTTAACAATGTAAGCTCTCTATTGTCCATAGCTGCACGGATATCTTCTGTAGTTTTAAGAAGAGCTGTTGTGGTACTATGAAATTTACGGAAACCAGATTGAAATTTATATATCAAATTAAATTCCTCAATAAAATATGAGAGTTGCCTATGGACAATTCTTTCAAGACATTTGGAAAGAGCGGGGAGAATACTAATGGGTCTCAGATCAGATGGTGATACAGGAGTCGAAACTTTTTGAAGGGGACAAACTATAGCTGATTTCGATGCAGTTGGGAAGATGCCGGACATTAAGGAAGTATTGAAAGTAGCAGTGATTATTGGAATTATAACAGGTTAAGTTATCTTTAAACATTTAATAGGGAGATTATCTGCCCCAACTGCATTACTAGATGTTCGCATTATAGCCTTTAGAACATCACGCTCAGACACTGTTTTAAATGAAAATTGATTACAGGTCTAAAAATGGGAGAATTCAGAAGCTCAATAGAGTAGTTTTTGGCACCATAAACATCCACAGGAATATTTATAAAAAAGTCGTTAATAGTATTGAGATCAATATTAATGAGTTCAGGTCTATTGGGTTTTCCAATTTCCAGCTCCTTAATTTTGGACCATGTAAACTTCATAGATTTGAGTTATTAAGTGAATTGTAATGGTACCTAATCTCTTGCGTATTTGTTGTTGAACTTGATTTCTTAGTTTTTTATAGGCTGACCAGTCTGCCTGTAATTTAGTTAGACATGCCTTACGAAATGACATGTCACATTGCTTCTGCATTGTTCGAATACTTTCATTGATCCATGGAGCAGGTTTTTTGCTAAAGCGTTAATGATAAGTGGAGCGTAATGCTCCAGAAGGTCATTGAGCAGGAAATTGAACTGCTGAACCATAGCGTCTACATCTGATAGTAGGATATCTTGCCAGGGCAATGGCAAAGCATCATATAAAACAGTGAGTGTTTTATAATTCCTGTATGTAATAAAATTAGCTTTTGATTTAGGGGGACGAAGTTTGTAAACAAATAGAAGTAGGTCATATTTAGAAAGACCTGGAGCCGAAAGCTGTCTATGGTGTGCAACTAGGTCTGAATCACTAACCGCCATAATATCAAGCCAAGTGGCAGCCGTGGCAGTGTGATGTGTAGCTTGTAGAGGCAGTATAGTCAAGTTAAGAGGTTAACATGTTTTCCAAAAATGTTTTGTCATGAGTTGGTGGCCCTATTAGATCAGTATTAAAGTCACCCATAACAATAACATGACTGTAGAGAGCCGTTATATCTAGCAGTGCGTGTTCATATTCTGCTAGATACCCAAGATTAGGTGCCCTGTAACATACACTGATAAGGATATTGTGTATCATTCACACAGACATCAAGAAGCCTGATTCAGGGCGATCAGACAGGGTAGTGTCAGAACAATGAACAATAGCAGTTTTAAGGTGTGATTTAACAAATGCTCCAACACCACCACCACCCTTATGCTGCCTGTCATTCCGAAATAAATTGTAGCCATTTAAGTCCACTGATTGATCAGAAATATTTGCTTTTAACCAAGTTTCACAAATTAAAATAATATCAAAGGTAGAAGTTTGAAAAATATATCCTTACATTCTCACATACTAAACTCATCAATGTGACAAGGGAGAGATTGTGCATTGATGTGGGCTATCTTGAGAAGTTTGTGATGTGGAGAAAGAATGTGGCTTATACAATGTGGGAGCGTGAGGGGGCACCCGTCTGGAGTGGAGTCATCAGGTACCGCCACCTACAAAACCCTGCAAGTGATGAAGAGCCAGCGATACCGGTGGCCAAGGCGATGCGAGCAATTCATTCATACACCCACCATTCAAGCATATAACAAAAAGTAAAAAAAAAAATAAAATAAAAAAAAACAATAATACATACAAGTGAATATTTGTCATTTGACAAAGCTTGACATGGGTTGTTGACTCCACACATGAATTACAATTATTTTGAAACTAAAAAATAGTTCAACCATAAAATAATCATAATAATAATTTGTAAGTATATTACTTTCAACTACAAAATGATAATATAATTAATACAAAACAAAATTTATAAAAACGTAAACTTAAGCAATAAATAATTTCTTGCTCGGACTCAAATATAAACATAATACAGTTAAACATGTCACTACAAATTTTCATGGAAGAATTTTTAAAAAAGAAATGAATGCTAGAGAAAACTAATTAGTTTGTTTAATAAGTATGTTCAATTTATGTTAAAAATAATATAAACACAATTTATACATTACTTATACATTGGTCTATATAACTCCATGCAATTGCAAATATAATAAACACTAGCTGACCCGGCGAACTTCGTACCACCTAACAATGAATCTGATAATGTGTTTATGTTAACATTTTGTGATGTAATAGCTTATGATGAAATTATTTTCAAGCACGTTTACATTATTAAATAATAATACATTAATATAGGCTACAATATAATTTAAATAACTCACAGTTATTAAATATAGTATTTATAAAAAAATATAAACAAACATACATCATTCAATATAGTCAATAAAGTTAATTTATTTATCAGTTGTGTTAGCATTATTCTTTAATGTTGAAGCCTTTATGGACATTAAGACCTTCATGGTTAAACTTTTAATTGTGAAGCACTTTGTGATAAACGACATTTTTAGTTTTTTTCTGAGGCGCAAGTACAAACAAATCAGATGGTTTGCCGACTCGTGAACATGCCACGTATAGTTGGCCGTGTGAAAAACACGCATTTTCTAGGTTCAATCCACAAACACTCAAAGATTGACGTTGTGCCTTATTTATGGTCATGGCAAATGCAAGACGAATTGGAAATTGTATTCTTTTAAATTCAAAGGGCATATCTGTAGGGATCATAGGAATCCTTGGAATTAGAACTTCCTTGCCTTTGTACTTTCCTTTTAGTATCTTTCCGTGAATTACATTGGTCATTAATTTTGTTATTACTAAACGTGTCCCATTGCATAGTCTCGGTTGGTTTAGATTTCTTAGTAAAATGACGACTGAGCCAACTTTCAATTGTAAGTTGTGTGGCGGTAAACCGGACACGTCCAAGGAATTTAGAAATTCGGTTGGATAATTTGTGGCCTCGTCTTCATTCGTTACACAGTCAATTGATTTAAATGAATGGATATTTCCAACAATTTGATTCTGTATAATGATGTTTAGAGTGTCTACATCAGTGTTTTTAGCTGCCAAAATTACTCGCTCGCTCAACCAATCGTTAATTTTGTGGTTAACTATAATGTTTGGAAAAACTTTGGCTATGAGTTCGTCTTTTGACCTTGCCTTTTGACATATAAGACCATGAAGGATTTCTCTTCTTAGTGATGTGTTGATTTCTTGTTGTCGATCAAGCTGCTCCTCAACGTTGCCCATAAAATATATTTGTAAGAATTTAAAATCTCCACTTTCAGGAGGAAGCAATGATCCAATTCTATGGTGGATTTGGCCTTGAATTTTGAATGTTGGATTGAATCCAGATTTTCCAATAATGTCTGCTCTGAATGAAGTCATCTGGAAACATCCATGGTAATTTTGGGTATTTGCTAAGAAATGACGTGATTGAGGTGTTTCACCACTAAGCAATGAGTTCAATGGCTCAGGTGGTGGAGTCAATATTGGCAGTTTTACTTTGCCACTAAGGCAGCACAATCCGGGAGTTTCTCCAGCAAACTTCAATGCTCCGCAGTGATCACAAACAATCTCCATAGGGCCAATGTCAACCGAAGGGTGTGAGCTGTAATTCATTGTGGAATCGTATTGAAATGCAGCTAGTTTCAAATCAACGCGTGGAATATTTCTTCTTGCAAATCGTTGTTGATCTCTTAAAA
This sequence comes from Stictocephala bisonia, assembly GCA_035578905.1. NCBI lineage: Eukaryota > Metazoa > Arthropoda > Insecta > Hemiptera > Membracidae > Stictocephala > Stictocephala bisonia. Next base: position 81,960 of record JAQJVL010002107.1, read on the forward strand.
AAGCCCGACGATTCCTCATTGCTAATCGAGCGGTTTCTCGGGCTGCATCTCTTTCTTCTGGAGTTAGCGTGGCACGACGTTGCGCCATATTAACTCGGCGTTCTTCTCGTGCGATTACACGATCCTCTTCATTCAATTGATTTTCAGTGATCTGTTGCCTAACTGAATTACGGCTACGTTGGGAAAGGTCAGATACTCTGGGTCGGGGCATTGTTATAAGAGTATCACCCCGTAATAAAAAGTATAAATAAACATTTAACTAAAAACATTTAACAATTACATTTGACAACAAATATTCGTAAAAAACAAATGGAATAGAAACCTATTTGATAGCTCTCATTTGTTATGCATAGATTTGTTTTTAAAAATTAGGTTATCATTACAACAGCTGTTTCCTTAATTTAATTTAATCAAGAAATGACAAACATGGCATGGTAAACAAAATAAAACATTCTTCAATAAGATTAACATGTAAACTGCAAAGGGCCATAGGACGCTTCCCTTAAGGCTTTTTGAAACGGAAACAGGCTATTATGTTATTCTAGTACCTAAGGAATATCCCTGTAAATTTTCATGCCAATTGGTTCAGTAGTTTTCTAGTTATAAACGCTGTAACTAACACAACTTTCTTTTATGTATATAGATAAGTAAATCAAATTAACAATAAAATGTATGGATTTAAGTTTTATGTACATTATTAATAAAAAATAAATTAACAAAAACTATATAATTAATTGTTTTATTGATATCATGAATATTCTAATGGAATTAAATTTCAGGCTAAACAAAAATAATATTTGACTGAAAATAATGTAAAAGTTGAAAAAGAAAAAAAAACAGAATTTTTAATATGGAATAATAACAATAATAATCTTTGTACTTATTAAACTGATTTCTTACTATATTAGTAAACAAAATTCGCAATAAGATAAAATATTTAACAAAGTCTCAGTCTAAATAGATATAAATTAAAAGAATTACAGATGATGACTCACTTTAAGTCCTTCATGTGGATCGCTGTACCTTTGACACCATTATGGAGCCAGTGTATTCTGCCATCAGAAGTCCAGGTGTTCCTGACGCCAAATCTGGAGATAGCAGCCTTCAGCAACTCCACCCGTCCAGAAGTAAGATCCTCCCGCACCGTCATCCCAGACCCCTTCAGAAGCTTCTTTGAAGTGTACACTTGGCACCGATCTCGATAGCTGGGGAACCGAACTATTATTGGTCTCCACCTAGGTTTTCCGTCGGCTGCTGGCCCAGGCTTCTTCCCCACACGGTGCGTTCAATCGAGCTTATCCAGAGGAATGTCCAGCTTGAGCTTATCGGTGAAGAACTTCGTCACAACAACGTCAGTATCTTCATCTGCAACCTCAGGAACACCAAATATCCTGAGGTTGTGTCGTCGTGTATACTGTTCTATATCATCGTTACGAGAGGCTGCGCGGCTTTCAACCTTCTTGATATCGGATTTTAAGGAAGCAACTTGCTTTCTTAAATCATCAATTTCTTCTCTTGCCTCCCGCAATGACTCAGTTAACACCTCAAGCACAACATCTTTGACCCTGGTGGACAAGAGGTCAACAATTTTAGTAACAAAGCTGTCTTTAGAGAGGCACTTTGTTATTGTTGACTCAAGTTCCGATAAGGAAACAGCTGATGTCGACATGGTGGTGGGGGGAGTAGACGAAGTAGACGGTAACGACAGAGATATAGATCGTCGTACAGGTCTCTAATCTCCACTCCTCTTGACCTTTGATCTTGTTGAAGGAGGCGAACGAGGCATCTACTGATCTTAGAACATAGGCTTAAGCGGCCGGTGTCATAACTAGAATCTACAGTTTCCGCTGACAACCGCGTCAAGGTACTATCTACAATATTTACAAGATGACCAGACGTTTCGCCCATACTGTGATGTGGCATCCTCAGTGGTTTCTCTGAGACTGAAATCGGCGAGTGACCTTCCAGCTTTTATAACAGGTGGTGGGGTGGGGACTGCTTGGCAGGTATGATGGAGCCCTCTTGGTGGAGACACTACCCACGTGACCTCGGTCATTGGTCGAAAAATCAATATGGCTGACTCTTTCATTTTATTTCAATTTACTTAAAATGGGTTCCCATGTCTTTGGCAGCCGTATACTATCATCCTTATTAAAAGTATTTCTTCTTTTATATATTTCTATGGCTTCCCTTAAGATTCTCGGGTAGTAATGTGGGATGTTGGCAAGGACTTTAGTATTGTCAAATAAAATTCCATGATTACTTTTTATGCTATGTTATGCAACTGCAGACTTTTCCGTATCTTCATTCTTAGTATGCCTTATATGTTCCTTAATCCTTGTGGAAATTCGGATGAATGGAATGAAGATACAGAAAAGTCTGCAGTTGCATAACATAGCACAAAAAGTAATCATGGAATTTTATTTGACAAAACTAAAGTCCTTGCCAACATCCCACATTACTACCCGAGAATCTTAAGGGAAGCCATAGAAATATATAAAAGAAGAAAAACTTTTAATAAGGATGATAGTATACGGCTGCCAAAGACATGGGAACCCATTTTAAGTAAATTGAAATAAAATGGAAGAGTCAGCCATATTGATTTTTCGACCAATGACCGAGGTCACGTGGGTAGTGTCTCCACCAAGAGGGCTCCATCATACCTGCCAAGCAGTCCCCACCCCACCACCTGTTATAAAAGCTGGAAGGTCACTCGCCGATTTCAGTCTCAGAGAAACCACTGAGGATGCCACATCACAGTATGGGCGAAACGTCTGGTCATCTTGTAAATATTGTAGATAGTACCTTGACGCGATTGTCACCGGAAACTGTAGATTCTCGAGGCATCTACTGACCTCATCAATATTAAGTAAAAACTAATTTTGAGGAGAAGTGATGGATTATACAACCATAGACGATAGGAATACGTACACAAAAACACAACACAGCACTTGTCAAAATTTGACATAAAAATTAAAGAAATATACCACACAAAACTACTATAAACTGTGGAGCTCAACAAAACTTGGATTCACTCTGTCATGTCATAAACTCAACCCATGAGAGCTTGCATATTTCTGTCGGCTAAGTTCGTACGCTAAATGGTGGCCTACATATTCCTGTCGTTTACGCTGTGCACGATAAAATAATTTATTATTAAACACATATTGATAGTACCAATATGATTTATTCACCTTGCAATCATAGAAAGATGCCTATTGTGGTGGTATATTTTGATTGTTGTTATAATTTGTCATCAATAAAATAGAAGACACAGACATACGAATCTTGGAAGTCAATAGCTAACTACGTCCAACCTTTTGTTTGTTTGTAAATGTAATATTTCTTTGTATATTTATATTTTATTAGTCTTTTTAATTTCTTACATATTTGATCATGTGTTCTGAAGATTATTAGTGTTTTTTGAGTAGTATAGTGAAGAGTTTATATGTGTATACTAGCACAGTACCCATCCCTTGTATGGGGTTTAAGTTGATTTATATTGTGCTTATTGCATTCAGTTATACAAAACATCTACCTACTGGCATCTGTATAATGCAAAAGTGCATTGTGGTCACAGTAACCCTAGGAAAGAAGACGATAGGAATCGTGTTCATCTCCTATAATGTTAAATGGGCTTAATGACAACTACAAACACAAAAAAAGTATTCTACTTCCCTTAGTTTACAATTCCATCTGATTAGTGATAAATAACTTGCCTACTACTTAGCTGAATGCTTCTATACGATTGGTAGACTTAGTTACCAGTATTTTATCGAATAATCAAACCAGCTGATTTCACTTATGTGACATCACAGTATACTGTGCAGCCTCGTCGTGATATCTACCATATTTTTTAGTTACCATGGTTATGGTTAGGTTTGGTACAGTATTTACTTCAGAACTATGTAAGTTATTTGTTTATTCCAACAGCTGATTAATGAAACTATTAAAAACAATCAATTATCAAATTAGTATTACCATTGGGGTTGCACTGATACTTCTTAGAACCCCTAGGGTGGTTCCCTGATGGAATTTCAAAATAAATATAGGCCTATATGTTAGCCAGAGATTTCAAGAATGTTCATGCAAAATTTCAGATGAATGGGTTCAGTAGTTTTTGTGTAAATGAGTCACACACACACAGACACTATTAGATTTTTATATAATAGATTTTTATATAATAGTAGGATTGGAAAACAAAATATCACTGCTCAATTGGTGTTACGTATTTATAACTACATTTAATGTAGATGTTGTTTTAAATATGTAATTAATTATTCATTTGATAAAGGTTTATTAATTTTATAAAATGTTAATATTTTATTACTATCGTTAAAATTTAAATTTATACAATGGTTTCCTCGGTAACGAATTTGTGGTTTATACTACACATGCATTATGTAACACAACTTTTTTTGTTTTTGTACATATCCTTACATATTCAATATTTTCTAAAACTAAATAAAATTTACCACATTTTGGTTATCTTGAAATTTATGATTAATTATTGTATACTTTCCCTTGTATAATTCCACACTTTTTTATAAATTTCATTAGTAACAACATTACACATATTATATATGTACATCGTTTATGCTTATATGATGACACTTATTATTTTCTTGTTGGCATATCAAAGGTACATTGTTTTTAAGTTGAGTTTAGTTCTAGACTTGGCAGGCAATCTTTACCATATAAGGGGGCATTCCAAAAAGATCCCAAAATTTGACATTAGTAACAATACTACAATAACTGAAACACTCGAGACTGTACCAGTATGTTGAAATTATTTGCAATATAATGTTTTTTTTTTTTTGTTTTAAATGTTACAGTGGTGAAGTTGGCCTGCATTTTTTTGGTTCGATTTTAAGCACTGATTGTTAATAACATGACAACACTGATCGTCACATCCATGTTTATTTAACATTACTTCCCTATCTAATATCACTATGTAAAACAATAAAAAAATACATTATTCTAAGTTGCTTGGTTACAGAAAACAACTCAGAGAGTTGCCAAAATATTGGAAAAAATCCTGGCAACAGTGATGAAAAATTTGCGATTCAACAGGTTAACATGTTTTGGAATGTCAGTGTTATAAAATAAATAGCTAATCAAATGCTTATAAAAGGATACAATCTGCTGTCTATTGTGTGGTTTTCTCTCAATAAGTCTATCCAGCTGCCTCTGATGACTTAACTCTTTATCTCTCGCTTGAAGTAAAACTTTCAGCTCTTCTTTGGATCGCCTACAGATCCCTTCATACTGTGAGAAAACTTCAACTACTTTCTTGTCAAGCCTCTGAACTTCTAAATCTCTAAAAAGAATCTAATTATTTTTAAATATTTGATGACTGTTATTATACCTTACGAGTAGGTAGTAATGACACTCCCACCCCTTCACTTACGGTGGTAATGACTAACCTGAAAAACTTATACGTACAGTGTTTTTGGTAAGCAAATAAAATGATTTGTTAGTTAGCATATTGCATGTTGGTAGAACTTAAATACAAGTGAAACGTCTCACAACAAAATTTTAAAGCTATGTAAGCTTAAATGGTATAAATATTATGATGATCAATTTCATAAACCACTTTTACAATTCTGAGAACAAACAAATCTGTTAGGGATTTTTTGTTTCCCTAACAATACAATGCAAGGGGTTTTAACATTTTTCTAAGAACTAATTGATTGCTTTGTTGTTTTTACGTTAATTGAATATTTTCAAAATGATTTACAATTAAATTTCTTAGATTCTAAACTACTCGTAAGTTTATTATTAGCAACTGTAATTGTCCAATATCTAATCCTACAACTTCATTGTTTAATAGTTTGTGTAACAGATTAATTCTGATTACTTTTTATGAATAAATGTATTTGTATATTACCATTTCATTTGATCTAATGAGTATTTGTAGCTAGATAACTAATAAGTGCCAGAAATTATGCTTAGCCTTATAAGATGAAATTAGGCCCAACATAAATATTGTATTACATTACCAATTCACTGTTTCTTATTGGTTATTGTTCACATGTATTGGCCATCAACTTCACTTTTATTAACTCCTGAACATCATTAAGAGCAGCTGAAGTCCTAACATCTATGGAGAGCCTCTGGCATAGTTGCAGTGACCATGGGTGGTGAAGGGGAGCCTGGGTGCATTTGACTCACCAGTGCTGATACATTGGAGAGTTACCTTCCAGAACCCCCTCCTGGTTGAGGATCAATACCACAGAGTGTGTATGTGTGTGGGTGGGTGATAATTATTACTGGTTGGTGTGACTAGATCAGAAAATGGTTTACAACAAAAAGTAATTTATGCTTCAGATATACTTAAGCATACAATGTAATGAAGTTAATAATGCACATCCGTGGCTACAATGTCAAAAGATACAATAAAACATAAAATGTAACTAGTTATTGTTTACCTGAAATCTCCAAGAATATTTATTTTTTTAGCCATCTCAGATAATCCTGTTTTCAGAGATTTATTTATTGGCTCGGCTTCAGAGTACATTATCAAGACTTTTGCAACTTCATCACTGGCGTCTCTGAGACTGAAATGAAGAAATAATACTTTTTTATTATTGTTGCTGAGATATGCTTTATTATTATTACTAGCTATAAGTATGTTCACACTCGTACGCTTTTGCTTGTGCTAAGCGCATGTCTGTCGTCGTGCGTCAGTGCATGCCTTAGCGCAAGAGACGCATGCGTCAAGGCATGCCCGAAATGAGTCAAAAGTAGCAGTTTTTCACAGTGCACAGGACAGCGCAATGAGATCACCAACCTTGGATTTTTGTGTGCTTCAACATTCAACTTTCACTGTTTTGGTGGGGTTTGGTTGGTATTCGTCTGGTTTTCTTTAGTGATAGCATGGTTAATGAACAGTCTAACTTACCAAAAATTCAATAAAGTTAAGTTTTGTCGAAAACATGTGATTATTTTGTAAGAGATCCTCCTATTTAATCATGATTAAAAAGAAGCCAGAAACGTACCAGCTTACATACTATTTACCTTCACATTTCCTGTTAATAAAATGCTATACAATTAGACCTTTTCATAAAAAAAAAGTTCAAAATGGCTGACAAAAAACGCTTACCTGTTTGCACAGTTGAGGTTTAGATTTTACAGAATCTGTAATATTTAGTTTGGGTAACACCTAATGATATATTCAAGTTAACTATTAAATTCTGTACAAAAGGTGTCATATAATTTTTTAGGTTTTTAGGTCATATAAATTTCTACGTTTGCACAGCTGTAAGACTACCTTGAAGCACACAACCTTCTAGTACCTAGGCAGTTTGGCTACAGGAAGGCTAAGTCGATAACTTTAGCTGTAGATTTTTTAGTGCAATTAATAATTGACACTTTTGAGTCAAAAATGTTGACATCCATAATTTTATGTGATCTTTCCTGGGCGTTTGAACGCGTTTCACACAAAATCCTGCTCCTCAAGCTAGGAAAGTATGACCTGGAGAGTAGTGCTTTAAGATTGGTCAAGTCTTACCTTAGTGACCATTATCAGATAGTAATTTGGAACAGTAGCATGTCAAGTCCAATTACTGTAAGGCATGGAGTCCCTCACGGTTCCATTTTGGGACCTTTGCTCTTTTTAGTGACCATAAATGACCTCTATTGGCAACTGGATGGCAAATGTTTGCTTTATGCCGACGACACATCCCTTATATCTTGTAAGAATAGTTGTGAGCAGGCTGAGCTGGCTGTAAATGGTACTTTATGATGTAGCCTCTCAATGGTTTATTGATAATACGAGGGTTGTCTCAAAAGTAAGTTACACTATTTTATTAAAAGTATAAAAAACATCAGAAAATATTTTAAATGATATATTTTGAAAAGTACAAGTTAACCTTATTTTTCTACATAATTTCCATGATTTTCTAAACATTTTTGGTAACGTGGTAACAGTTTTTTCAGTCCCTCATCATACCATTCTGCCGCCATATTGCTTAGCCAACTCTCAACCTCTTCTTTCAGCTCATCGTCATTTGCGAAGCGCCGACCTCCAAGATGTTGTTTGAGGTGTGGGAAAAGATGAAAGTCACTTGGTGCAAGGTCGGGGGAGTAAGGTGGATGTCCAAAAACATCCCATCGAAAATCTGTGAGCAGGTCTTGGGTCTGACGAGCAGCATGTGGGCGAGCGTTGTCATGGAACAAAAAAACTTTTTTCGTCAACTTTCCTCTTCTTTTGTTCTGGATTGCTCTTCTCAGTTGTTCCAAAAGTTCACAATACCGTGCTGCTGTTATTGTAGTCCCACGAGGAAGGTAGTCGATCAATAACACACCTTTGTTGTCCCAAAAAACCGTCGCCATGATTTTTCCAGCGGATTCCACAACTTTCGCTTTTTTTGGTGTTGGTTCGTCCTTTCCTTTCCATACCATACTCTGTCTTTTCGATTCAGGCGTCCAATGATGGATCCAGGTCTCATCCCCAGTCACTATTCGATCGAATAAATTGTCTCCTTCATCATCGAAAAATTGTTGAAATTGCAAAGCAGCATCAACTCTCTGCTCTTTGTGCTGTTCTGTGAGAAGGCGTGGAACCCACCTTGCACACACTTTTGACAGATGAAGATCATCAGAAATAATCCTGTGGAGTGATGCACGGCTTATTTCCACATTAGAAGGCAGTTGACAAAGGATTTCGTTAAGAGTCAGGCGCCGATCGGTGTCAATGACCTTTCTGACATCTTCAACAACAGTTGCCGCGCGAGAAGTGGAGGGGCGGCCGCTTCGTTGTTCATCATGCAGTGTTGTCCGTCCTTCAATGAATGATTGACGCCAACGAGATACCATTGGCCTTGACATCACACCTTCACCATAAACACTACATAACCCATGATGAATTTCAGTAGCAGTTTTATTTTTTGCTGTTAAAAAACGAATAATAGCGCGAATTTCACAATTGGCGGTAGGAACAAGTGGTGTCTCCATATTGCCTGTAGTCTGACTGGCCGATCGATCGACGCACGCGCATAGGAATTTTACAGTGCTGCCACTACGCCCAGACGCAAATACTCCGCGACTCCCAGACTTCTGGCGCCAACAGAACGGCTTTAAAAAAATAGTGTAACTTACTTTTGAGACGACCCTCGTAGGTTAGCACTTAATAATGAAAAAACTCAGAACATGACATTTAGCCTTTGTAAACCCCTTGCTCTCCCTACCCAAGAATCTGTAAAACTCCTTGATAGTATACTTGACCCTTGTCTTAGTTGGCTGGACCATATTAACCAACTATGCACCAAACTTTGCAGGGTTCTATACCTTCTTAGGCGCCTAAGAGAACAACTGCCTCAACATTCCTTGAGATTGGGCCTTCTTTGCCTTTTTCCAATTCCATGTGTCCTATGGATTAATTCTCTGGGGCCACTCACCCAAGGCCCATAAAATCTTGCTACTGCAAAAAAGACTATTAGGATGTTATGCCATGCTCAGTATAGAGATCACTGTAGACCACTATTTAAGGAGCAGAAAGTTCTTACTGTAGTCAATTTGTATATATTTCAAATGTTCAATGTCTTCTTAGGATTAAGGACAATCTGGATGATTTTATTGTAACTAGTTCAGTACATAATCATGATACTAGATTCAGTACAAAACTTGTTTTACCCATGTCAAGGACAGATAAAAGAGACAAGTCTTCTTCTGTTTCAGGGATACGTTTTTTCAATCACTTACCTAGTGAAGTAAGAAACCTGGAAAAGAAAAGTTTTAAAAACACCATCCTGTCTTGGCTAGTACAAAATTCGATGTACAAGATTGATGAATTTTTTGACCTATTGGTTTGTTAATGTAAGTCGCTTCTGCTTACTTGTGCGTGTACTTGCTTGAAATGCTGTTTTATGAAAGTAGTTTTGCCGCATGGTTTGACTTTTCTGTTTGTTCATGGCTTAGAAGTAGTGACCATTGTATATACTGAGCTTGTATATTACTGGCATGTAGCCTGTAAACTCTTAGCTGTAGTACTGACGTAACCTGTAATAATTTGATATTGTTGATTGGTTCAATAAAATCATTGTGCATTCTAATCTGCCATCTATGTAATCCAGTGAATCTACAGAGCCACAATTTATAAGTTGTATAATATTTGCCTTTAAATATCAAAACTACTAAATAACATTTCCTTTATAAACGTTTCTGTCAATGTAAAATAGGAAGTATGGAATTGAAGAAAAAGGCAACACAAACTGACTTCAAATAGATTGGAGCTTACTGCCAAGCATCTGCAACATGTAGGCTTTTTAAAACTATTTAGTATTCTATTTCAATTAAGACTTTACCAAAACGTTTCCTTCAAGAGAGAACTTACTTTGATTGAAACCTATGATTTTATTCTTATAGATTTATTTTAGTTAATTACCTATATTAATACTTTTACCTTTTATATTAAAACAATTTTAATAAAAAACTTCTAAAAATATAATTACATGTTTAAAAAATAGTTACTTACCGAGCTGCTTTTCTTGAAAAAAGGGAGAATGTAGAACAGAGTTCTGCAAAAGTAGATTCAACAGCAACAACTCTATCTAGTACAAACTTGGCTTGTTGTTCACTGGAATCAAATAAATATTATTAGCATACAAATTTTTTTTCTAACTATATGTTTATTTCTTGTTCTCTAAGTGTGTAGCTATGAGTCCCTTAGTTGTTACCACTATAAAACTGACCTGGTGAGCAGTCTGCACAGGAGGATCCAAATTCATCAAACAATTTCAGATTATTTCAATAAAACCAAAACAATGTGAATCTAAATAACTATTCCTCAATTCTTTTGGCTCAATTTGTGTATCAATATTTTGGTACATGTAGCCACCCTAACCTGAATAAAAATTACATGGAGAATCATATCAGGATACCTAGGAAATTAAAAAATAAATTTGTACAACTCAAATATATAAATACAGTAGATACAGTACTCTATTTGTTAATGCGATAACCATAGAGAAATTACACAAAAACTTGTTTAGGGGCTTGTAATTAAAATTTGCTTCAGTTGAACTAAAGTAGAATTGTGTGTAAAAATTAATTACATTTTACATGTGTAATATTAGGCAGATAGAGCAAACCTTAATAAGGCAGAATTGTTGAATTATGCCGATCCCATCGGTAAAATTAGAATCTCCAATTGTTAGCTACAATAACTTGGTACTGGTGAAATTAAAAAAAAGCATAAAATATTATGCTAAACTAATCAAGGCAACCCTCAATTCAAACACTAGCCAAAGGCCGATACTATTTTGATATGAATGTATTTATGCATTTCTAGATTCTTTTAATGCAAATCTTATTTTAAATTATATCACCAATATTTATTATGATTTTGCCATAAAATTTTTATGTGTTTAAAAGTGCTGTAGACGAATTTAACCTTCAAGCTGGCAGCTACTTTCTCCTTAAATGACAGTTCATTTTTGGTTAATTTTATATTAGTTACTTACTATAAACCTAATTGTAATTAGTATCAATAAATGTCTGCATCACATTTCACCAGATTTCCACTCCATTCTGTCATTACTACACCTTTGGTGGCAGAATTATCAGAGACGATACACAGAAGTTAAAGGATCTAGGTGTGCTCTTTTCTCTAACCTATAACTTGGATCTACAATTTGCATGGAGAGAAGAGGTGCTCAAAGCCTCTGCCTACAACCTTGGTCTCTTCTACCCTGCCTATCTAGATCTTTCACAGACTTCAACTCACTAAAAATGCTCTACTGCTCCTTAGTAAGATACCATTTGAAGTACAGCAGTGCCATCTCAGGGTCACCTTATCAAGTATATCTGAGGGATAAGTTGAAGAGCATCCAGCAGCAATTTCTCCATCTGATTGGCTTACGACTTAGCTTCTGTAACTGTGATGCATCACTAGATAAAATAGCACCCCTCTCTTCTCTACCTACACGAGGTGAGGATGTTCATGCAAGACATTCTGTTCTTACAGTGTCTCATGAACTCAGAACCAGACTGTCCTGATCTTCTAAGTAGTGTATCCTTAACGCTTTTACCGCCAAGGGCCTATATATAGGCCCTGGAAAGTTGGGTGGTCAAACGCCTAGAGCCTATATACAGGTCCGCAGAGTGTTGACGCTCAACTGCTGTTAGACTATATGTAGGCCTTCAACATTTTTATTATTTACATAATGGATTTTTAATATATTGGGATGAAATCAATATAGTTATATTCAGAACAATAATTACAACAAGAATATAATCTATTTTGATTGAATTGCAATAGTTTACATATGTCACGTGGCAGTGGTCAGCTGTGCGAAAGGCAGCTCCTACTGACAATTATTAATTAATATATTTTTAATGTTTATAATTTTTATCAATTGGTTACTACTATTATTTTATATGAATTATAATGTGTTACTCTATTTGTCTGCTGTTTTAATAAAACATTTACGGTTGGAATCTTATTTAGTTTTAGCCCAGTTTAGAGCATTTCAATATTTTAAAACTATTTTTAAATAAACCTTCTTAACCCTGGAATAGTATACTATCGTGATTTTTACGAAAGGGTTCGTATTTTTTGCTGGGTTTGTTTTCTTTTGGCCCGGACTGTACCGACCTTCCAGTTAAGTTATTAATAGCCACTCTGAAGGTCAGTCACGCATTGGAAACGGTTATTGACAGTCGCATATATCCTCAGGAGGTGGTCTGTCGTGATTTATATGAATGTATACTCATAGTGTCATTTTTCATAACTGTAGTGTGTGTTGTTTTTACGTGTTTTTTTATAATATACAATATATTTAGACGTTCTTTTTCTATATTTATATTTTTTTAAGCAATAAGTTTATTTCTAAGTTCTTTTTCTATATTTATATTTTTTTAAGCAATAAGTTTATTTCTAAGTTTTACAATACTATTTAACTCTTTTACTTTCAAATGGCACTACATTCAGTTTAAATGAAACATTTTTACTAATTCCACAGTTTTTAATTTTTTATTAATGCATTTTCGCCAGTTACGGCATCTTCAGATCATAATAACCAAATTGTACAAAAATATATATATATTTTTTTTTATGATTATAGAATGATTTCCATGTTGGGTGGTAATCATTGTGCGGATGTTGTGTGGGGGAGATAACTGAGTATCAGGCTTGTCAATTAGCTGAAAATCAGACCAGCACTACGTGGTTCGGATTCCACGTAAAGCTGTAGGTCCCTTAGTTGCCCTGGCTGTTAGGCTATTAATAAATTGCCCTTTCTGAGGAACAGTTGAACTCAGTTAGTAACCAGACTACACTCATCCAAACTCATCCTACACTCATAAAAAACCATTTATATTCGCCTTAAAATACGCACAACGTTGTGTTGGCGTCTCATATGTAAGAATATGTAAGAATAAGAATATAAAACCAATTTTTTATATTTTTGTACAATTTAGTTATTATTATCTGAAGATGCCGTAACTGGCGAATGCATTAATCAAAAATTAAAAACTGTGGAATTAGTAAAAATGTTTCATTTAAATCCATCGAAATTCCACCAAGTACCAAATAACAAAACTGGCACTACATTCTTCCGAAATTGGAAGTACATTCTTCCGAAATTGGAAGGATCCTATATGAAAGTGATAATGAATCTTGTGATAGTGGCAGTGAAATTGAAGATGACATTTTGGCATACTCTGGAACTGATTCTTATGAGCCCTTAAGTGAAGAAGGGCTCATAAGTGAAGAACCATCTGAAGAGGAAAATCAGACTTCAAAAAGGAGGGAAAAAATGAACCACATCAGCAAAGAACATGTCCTAATAAAACAGTTGGATTATGCAACAGTATTCAAGATGTCCTTTCCACAATGGGCGTTGAAGGAGATAGGCCTACTCAATCTACGGCATCTAGCAGTCAAGGATCACAAGAAACTATACAAAAGGTGGCCCGTGATATTGAGCAAGACACTCCTAGTACATCCACAGGAGAGAGTACAAGGAATGTACAAACTGTAAGGGGAAAAAACGGCTTCTGTTGGACAAAAACTCCACCATCTATGTCTACCCGGACAGCTGTTAGAGACATTGTTCATAGGAGACAACAGCCTAAAGGAGAAGGTAAAAATGTAACAAATCCTTTGGAAGCATTTAGTCTTTTTTCTCTGAACGTTTATTTGAAAAACTAGTTGAACATACTAATTCTAAAATTGTATTGAAACAACGTTACAAAAACGTACAGTTTTCCATAGCTCAGACTAACAAAACAGAAATTAAAGCATTGATAGGCATACTGGTTTTCAGTGCTTTACACAAAGATAACCATTTAAGTACCCAAGTTATATTTGATTCATCAAAAAGTGGGCGTATTTATAAAGCTGCATTTTCAGAAAAGCGTTTCTGTTTTTTGATCGATTGTCTAAGATTTGACGACAAATCAACAAGAGCAGAGAGACGAGAAACCGACAAGTTTGCTCCTATCAGGGAAGTATGGGACGAATTTGAAAAGGTTTGTAAAGACTACTATGAGCCAGGTCCTTACATTAAAATTGACGAACAACTTCTAGCTTTCCGCGGAAGGTGTCCGTTTAAAATGTATATACCGAACAAACCTGCCAAATATGGCATAAAGTTTATTCTTGTTTGTGATGTTGGGTCTAAATATATGATTACAGCTGAACCATACATAGGAAAAGGATCAACCCCTGCAGGGATACCAGTTGCTGAACATTACGTAAAAAAAACTAACTGAGCCTATCCATGAATCTAATCGTAACTTAACGATGGACAATTGGTTCATGAGTGTGCCACTAGCGATTGATCTTCTAAAGCTCCCATACAACTTGACAGTTTTAGGAACTCTTCGGTTAGATAAACGAGAAATACCACATTTTATGATAAATAAGAAAGGTAGGCCTGTAGGTGACGCACAGTTTTTGTTTAGTGGAAACACAACATTACTATCCCAAAAGGTAAAAAACAACAAAGTTGTGTGTTTGCTAAGCACTATGCATAAAGGGAATGCAATTTCACAAACTTCAGGAAAACCAGTCATGATTGAGCATTATAACGAAACCAAATATGGTGTTGATACTTTTGATCAGATGTGCTCTACGATGTCATGTTCTAGAAAAACCAAAAGATGGCCTCTATGGAATGATTAATATGGCAACAATCAATACCTATGTTATACTGAGTAGAGCTCAGAGTGTGAGAGGGGATCCTGAAATGAAAAGAAATCTCTTTATGGAACAACTGCATGTTCAGTTTCTGACTCCTTGGCTGGAAGAGCGACTCAAAGTACCCACACTACGAAGGACAGTGAAACTTAATATATTGTCTGTTCTGAAGGTAGATGAGCAAGTTCCTGCAAGACCACAACCCGAAAAGAAAAGAACAACATGCAAGTTCTGCCCTAGCAAAAAAAGACGGATGACCCAGAACTAGTGTATGCAGTGCAACCAAGCATTCTGCATGGAACATCGAGGAGAGGTCTGCCAACAATGTACTGAAGACTTCTAAAACCCTACAGGTACCGATAAAACATTACAATTACATAAATAATAAATAATAATTCAAAGTATAATATTAGTACAATAAGTATAGCTGTTGTTTCACATGTTGCAGTGCAGCTGCAGACAGTAGGCCCACTTTACCAAGAAAAAAAGAAGACAGTTTTTCATCATAGAAAATCTCTGCAATCCTTTAGAATAATTGCTGTATATATTTTTATTTAGGTTAATTGTACTATGTAAACATCATTTAGTATTTTTTTTTTTTTAATTTCATTACATTGTTTTATTATAGTTTTATTTTTTTATATTTACTGCAATAAAAAAACTCATATGTAAAAGTAAAAAATAAAATGAAACTCAATTTTTTCTAACTTTAATATAACTTAATGACTAAGTGAATAAATTGTCATATCTACATATTTGTATTAATAAATAAATTTTAAAAGCTAAGTCATACAAATTACTACAGTATACCAATAACGTTTCTCCATAGTAGCATACCATTCCAGGGTTAAATGTTTATTATGTGCTTACATATAAGTTTTACATTTATAATACAAATGAAGATTATTAATTTTATAACAGTATGAATGTTTTTAGTAGTTAGATAGGCTTAGCACATATATAGCTAATTATGATGTTAATATAACTTTTGTAATATTTAGTTATAAATTTATAAAACACATAAAATTTATGATACTTTGTGGTTAAAATTTATTAATTTTTTCACTATTAAATTCCAAACAAAATGAGACATAAAAAAAATAAAGAAGGAAAAATCTCTACTTAGGCCTACTTATTATTTTCCAAAATTAAAGATATTCCTAATTTTTTTTCCTTTTTTAGATTTATTACTCATTTTTAAGTAAGAGTAATAAACTAGTTAAGTATATTAAATAAAAGGGTAATTATGCACTTTCTTGCCACCAAACAAATTTGGAACATTTTGCTTGAAATGGGTCTAGAATTGGCTGTATTTTCACGAGATATACTTTTCATTCCGTGGAAATAACGTATTTTACCGAAAAATTCGAAAAAACCAATGTCAGAACTTTCAGTATTTTTGTCATATTTCCGTTAATTTAAATGGTATTTTAATCATCTTTTTTTTTATTTTGATGTGTTTTTTTGCGCTGAATACAAATTTGAAAACTATTTTGGTCTATTACAAATATTTCTCGAGAAATAACGGAAAAACTACTATCGCGGCAGATCGCGATTAGCGGCCATTACGCGATCATTATATAAAACAACTATTTATCACAAAAACCGAATTCACCTATATTCCCGCCGGAGTGACGGCCGACAGGCCGTCACGGAGGCCTAACGCTTTTTATTTATTTATTTATTTATTTTCAACGGTTACACCATTTTGTTAAAACAATACAATATCAATATGGCAAAATTAAGCTATTATAAAGTATACAAAAATACACACATAAGAATATATATATATATAAGAATACACACATATATATAACACATACACACACACATATATATAAGTTATATATATATAATAAAACAATTTCTAATACTAATATGTTATACTACGGAATAATACTAAATCATACTAACATATACACTTATTGCAAACTATACAACAAAAACACATATCTAAGACTACAATTTATTGCTAAAAGCTAATTAAGAACAAAAATTATAACAATAAAAAAATTAAGTTAACCAACAACAATACTATAGGATATACTCTAAGATATAGAAATACTATAGTTGCATCAATGCTGACAAAGCTATGAAAAGAAACTACATTAATGAAAAACTCAAAAAGGACAAAAGAGATTCAAAATCGACAAAGACTATCAACATCAATTATCCCCCAGAAAAATTATTTTGACAACTCTTTTAAATGAGGGAAGCTTCATGTAAAAAAAGTCTTGACTTGAATTGCTTGAATTTAACGCAAATTACGAATTTTTGTTGAGAAAATAGACAATTAGGATAAGTTAGGTTATGTTTGGTCTTGTCGTAAAAAGTGCATTTTTCGACCTGAATAAATAATTTTACTACAAAACCAGTTATATATTTGTGTTCAGCATAAAAAACAAAAGAAATGGAAAAAAATTTGTCGAAAAAACAACGATTTTTAAAAAAGTTGGTTTTTTCATTATTAGATAAAAAACTAGTTTTTCAATTTTTCGGTAAAAAACGAGTTTTCCGCGGATGAAATTAAACTCCTCAAGAAATCATTTTTCACCAATTTTTTAACATGAAATCGTACATTTTTCACCAATTTTTTAACATGTTATCATATTTTCAGAGGTAGCAAGAAAGTGCATAATTACCAATAAAATGGTGTAGGGTTTTACCAAATCGAAACGTTGTGATTGTTATTTTTCACGTAATGATGGCAAATGTCCAACTACCTTTGTCTCCCTCATCTACCAATAAAAGTTATATTTTTCTTGAGCAAAACTGTGGACAGAATTGATATATCTTCAAAATTACCAGATTAAAAATCATTTATGTGTGCATACGTAAAAAGTGGCAAATTGCTCTTGCGGTTTAGTGACATACAATGCGCTGAGTGCCTGGCGATCGAGCGACAAATTTGCGTGAGTAACTCTGGTGGTAAAAAGGTTAAGAGTCCACCAGGTGTAAATATGTCTTAGCTAAAACTGCTGCTCTCGCCAACTATGCTAAGATCAGTAGCTCTAACTCATGTATTTCCATAATGGACTTCTTGGCCTAGGTGCAATATTTTACTACAATACACAAATTTTACATAAGAAGAAAGGTTGGTTATCAAAATTATAATCAATTAAGCATCCAGTTCCTGAAAGTGGTTTATAATGTTAAGATAGCCCACGTCTAATGTAATTTTTAACTATAATATATCAATTGAATACTTACCAAACCAAATCCTCTGGACGATTGGTTCTTATGATATTCATTATTTATATTAATAACGTATTACAAGTTAAAATAAGTGACTTAATTAATAATCTTGCTGGTATGAGTCCAGGAGTAGAAGCTTGGTCATTTGAAACCTTTTTTCAAAAGATAAGATCTTGTTTGTTGTAATGTATTAATTTATATTACAAATATCAAACTCTAATTAAAGAAAGTAGGATGATACAAACAACAATACAGCATTTATACCCTATCTTGTGTTATGACTAGGTTGAAGTTTATTACTAATTAACAAACATAACAAAATTTGAAAAGTGTGATTTTTATATATTTCTTGTTTACATAGGAGTCGAACCAACGGTTGCATGTTTTGTTCTACATGCAACCTCAAAGCTTCATATATGTGTGTGAGTGGTTGTTTCCTTAACTACAAATTATAGTATAAACATAGACCTTCTATTATACCTATGTTATAATAGAAGGTCTATGATGATAGTACCTCATAATTCTATAGCACGATTAATAAGGGAAAACTGCCCCCGTAATAGTTGTAAAATGCTATTGCTATCCAATATATCTTAAAATTTTTAATATAATCCATCCTTGTTAATGAACAATAATTAATTATTCTTTTAGTTTAGAAAATAATAATGTCCATTTTTAAGAATTTTTACTCGAACGTGTTTTACTTTTGTTTAATATTATATCCATTAAAAATTAGTTTTGGTCATTATTCATAAGAAATCTATTTAAATACGCTTTTATTTGAAGAAAATTGACTTATTGACGCGGGGATTTTTTTCACTACATTAAGGGATAACTAGGGATTGTTGGCCTCCAGAGAGGGAAAATTTGTACTTCTTAATGGAAACACTGATTATAAACTTAAACAAAACAGTACTAACAAGCAGTAGTTTGGTTTACATTACATTAACTTAACAGTTGTTTGTGTCGTGTGGTTAGGTTTGATTGTTATCTAATAAAGACAGAGATTAAGCTCATTTTGACTGATTCAAATCATTGCTACATTAATAGTTGTTAAATTATCATGTCTCCTCTGTCATCAATCCATTGGTTTAGGAAAGGTCTTAGAATTCATGACAACCCATCTTTATTATCTGCTCTGGAAAAAGTGGTAGGCCTGTGCTTTTGGAAAGCTTTCACGATAATTTAATGTAATACAGGCAGTAAAGTATTTGAGATTAGGTTAGGTTGAGGTTAATCCTAGCTTTAAAATGTCACTTAAATTAGCTTTAGAAAATACATTAGTAATTCTAGTAACACTTGCTGGCTATAGAAAATAAATTGAAAATGTGAGACATATAATCTAGAAAAGAATCCTATTTAACAAAACGTAAACTGACCCAAACAGCACTGTTCCAGTGCTAAAATGCTTCATAATGGTCCGATTACAATACCCTTGATACATTATTGAATAGGACAACATTAGGCACAGTTTGAGTACCTACACTAATAATTTATAAGAAAAATAGATATTTAATCATTTTTCCTGTGGGTAAAAAATAACTGTACATTTAAAAATACCATTTTCTCCCAAAAGCACTTAGAAAAATAGCCCATTTTATAAATTTTGAGAAAAAAAACTTGAAACAACATAATAAGCTCTTCCCAATAATTAATTTTCTGATTCTGTAAAATACATCAATAATTGAACCTCTTCTAGAACCTTTGGATCTCAAATATTATTCCATATAAATTCATAAAGCCCTAATTAATCCTAGAAGTGGCAAACATCGATTTTCGATGGTCAAAAATTGTTTGTGTGTAGCAATCGTCGATATTTGACGGTCAAAACATATTTTTTTCAAGCAGTTTCATTATATGTAAAATATTATTAAATTGCGTTATAAATCATATCATTGTTTTAAAAGAGTCAAACTTTTTACTTGTAACTTTGATGCCTTTGGAACATTGGTGAATAACATAACATTTAAAAAAACATCGCCGGTCGAACAGCTGAGATTTCCGACTGTCAATCTGAGCCTGCGCGTCAGCTGCTTCGAACTAAGGACATCGCATTAGTTTGTTGTTGACATTTTTAGGAATTGAAATATGCATATATTTACTGTGTTATGTATTGTTCATTTTAGTTTATGTGTTGTAAACATATGTTATTATTTGATGTGAGTGTTATAATGTTCAACTATCGTGAAACAGTAGGTCTAGTGACCTACCTAGTAACATAGACTACATTTTTTATTTATTGGACATATTCTCCTTACCTCAAAATGACAAATGAGTAACATGTTCTTCATATATTGCTGAATGTTTTATTATACATAATATTAGTTTTATCAGGTTTATATACTGTTTTACGACATATTTAATGCTACTTGTGCAACAGTTAGAAATTTGCATTTGTTTACACTCTTGAGGATTTATGATGGTATAGGCTATATTTGTGATTGTAATAGAAATAAATGTTATATATTTGGAAACTAGACAACATTCTGAAACTTTTGGCAGTATTTATGCAGTTTCTTGCCACCAATAACGCGATCATTATATACAACTATTAATCACAAAAATCGAATTCACCAATATTTCCACCGGAATGACGGCCGGCAGGGCGTCACTGAGGCCAAAGACTCGAATCTAACGCAAATTACGAATTTTTGTTAAGAAAATAGACAATTAGGATAAGTTAGGTTATGTTTGGGTATATCAGTAAAAATGCATTTTTCAAAATCAATAAATAATTTTACTACAAAACCAATTATAGATTTGTGTTCAGCATAAAAAACACAAAAATAAGAAAAGGTATCGAAAAATAACGATTTTTAAAATAGTAGGTTTTTTTACTATCACTAGTTTTTTGATTTTTCAGTAAAAAACTAGTGTTCCGCGGATGAAATCAAACTCCTCTAGAGATATAAACTCATATTTCACCACTTTTTCAACTTTAAATCGTATTTCCAGAGGTGGCAAGAAAGTGCATAATTACCCTTTTGGCTATCTTCGAATTTGTGTCACTTTATTAATATTATGAGTTTACAACATGGTCCCCCCCCCCAACTTTTAAAATTGAAACAGCAAAAAGTGTAGGGGGCTTATTTTGAACATCATTAAGGTTTTTTATTTTAGATTTTTACTTACTATACATCAATATTATATGAGATTTAGGAAAAACAATGGTGGTAAAATTATTTCATTCAGATTATATTTGAATTTTTTGTGATTTTTTAAGAAGACTTACAAAGCACTACATAAGAAGACTAAAAAAGGCGCCACTACAGAAAAATTTAACTGCCAGTTTTAGGGTTACATAATTCTAAATTATCTACAATGTTTTATTCAAACAAAATGTTTTTAACCCTAAAAGTACTATCAACGTCTAAGACGTCGAATGCCGCCGTCCGCGAAATACCATCGACGTCTGTGACGTCGATAAAAGTTGGTTTAATTAACTGGTCACTGCTTACCAATAGTTTTATTTAACCCTAGAAGTACTGCACCTATTTCATGTGAAAACCGCATTGATTTTAACCAATTTGCAAGCTTTCAGGAAAAAAATCACTAAAAATCCTTTTTATTATTTTATTAGGTCATATTATATATCATGATTTTTGGAATAATATGGACAATCATAAAATGTCACATAAAAATTTATATCTTGAATTTTTGTTTTACCATTGCAATAAAATTTAGTAAAGAAATTTTGTTTTCAAAAATATTTCAAGTTCTGCCTAATGTACACTAGCATAAAAATATGGTTTCCATAACAACCCATACATTTTTACATAGACAATTTTAGTGTTTTCAAAATGATATGCATTTTATAGGGCTTATAGTAAGATTTTTTCAGCAATTTATAAAATATTGCGCTTTTGTAAAAATATGTGCTTTGTGTTATATACTGCAAACAAAATATTCTAACAATCAAAATGAAGTTATATTTTCTATTATAATGTCTTTATACTCTAGTATATATATAACAACATGTTTATAACAAATTTACTTACCCCTATCAGCTACAATAATTCTTCTATGGAATTTTCAATTATATGAAAAAGTGTTGTTATCCTTGAACATGAACTTATTTACACATCTGTTATACTTGTTATAATATAGTTTCACTAATAAACTAACTAAATAACACAATTAAAAATCACTATTTACAACAATAACAACGTAAAATACACACCAAACTAATCAACAATAACATAACCACGACAACGCGCTTGGAATGAGCGAACTCACGTGACTGCAGCAGATGACCAGCTGTAAACAGGACAGGAAAAAAACCCAATGTAACAGTTACAGACTGTTAAAATAAGAAGTAAATTTCATTGGCTTTCATTTCCAATAAGTATTAGACCTTTAACCCTACCAGTACCAACGACGTCTCAGGCGTCGATCGGCACCTGCTTGCCGATACCGTCGACGCCTCTGACGTCGATGTGCATGCCTTTCGTAATTTGCCGTTATTGAGTCATCTATTGGTATGGAACGGTTGTTATAGTACTCAAAATGTGCAGAAAGAAGCATACTTTAATTTGGTACTCTATGACAACAATTTGAGTGAAGCAGCTATTTTTTTTCTTTGCTACAACATCAACAGTATTTTTCGTCAGCTGATTTGTGTTATTGTTTGTGTTTACTGCTTGCAATATTTTGAGAATATTCATTGAATAAAGTATATCATATTATACGTATTTTTGAAGTAGATAAACTGTTCTATAGAAAAAACATATCGATTACCATGGAAACATTTGTTTATTATCACATTTCAGGGGTAAAACGAAAAAAAAAATTCAAAAATTTCGCAATTTTTGTCTTTTTTATTTTTGTTTAATTTTTGAACAGTTAAAACAATGTGATGTTATTTTATTTTTATTTCTCGTTAAATTCTGAAAATAATGATATATAACAACATATAGTTTGATATTTATTAGTAGGTGAAAAAAAAATAATCCCAAGACTTACAAAGTGACACAAATCTGGTGTGTATTGCTGGTAAAACCAGACAGTACAGCTAGGGTTAATATCGATTAGTCACGTGCTGTAATACCGAATGAAAATTAGCGGTTGGTGTCTATAGAAAATAAATTGAAAATGCGGTTACATATTAGAAAAGACACTATGATTGGTATTGTTAGATAAGTCAGTGTAGCTGAGTTCATACTTCGGGCCAATGCAGTGTATTCTTATGTTTGGTTATGTTTTGTTTATATAGTTTGTGAATAATAATTATTTTTGATGTACTTAGAAGTTTATTAAAATGGTATGAGTGATGATACACTTATTCCAGCAGGAGACAAAACACTTTTGCTAACGTTATTAGAAAATGTAAGTCATCCTGATACATCAGTTGCTAGCACTAGTAGGTTAAGCCTAGTCCACACTCGGAAACAAAGTCTAGCGATTTGTGTAGACAAAGTCTAGATACAATCGAGCGATTGTATAGAGACAATTCTCGTGTCTATAGACAAGATTTTTATATAAAATCGCAGAATATTAGTCTCCCATTTGGAATGGGAAACATTATACAATGTTGCGCAACATCTGGTAGTGTAGACGTGTCTGTAGACATTGTCGATCAGTTGTTTATTATTGTGGGCTGTGGCGATCGTTCCTTTCCCTGCATAGTAGTTAATTTGCTTCGTTTTCTATGTAAAGTAATATGTGGTCTACAGAAAAAGTTATACTATTAATCGAAGATTTGCATTCTGCCTAATGTTTATATGGGAAATTACGAACCCAGAGTATAAAAATCGTAATAAGAAAAGAAGAGTTTTAGAAGATATGGCCAAAAAGCATGAAGTGTCCGTAGGCGATCTGGAGAAGAAAATTCATAACCTTAAAACGGCATTTCACCGTGAACATAAAAAGATAAACCAAGCAAAGAAAAGTGGTGCATCCCCTGTGAAGATTACTTGGTTTGGGTATGAACTCCTGCAATTTTTATTGCAGGGGTCAGAATCAAGAGGCAGCAGAAACACTGACATTGATGAAGGATGTAGCAACTAATCCGTGTGCTCTGAAGACATTGTAAGTACACTTTAGTTCTATGCGTTTTCAGCATTTAGCATAAGATGTAAAATGTAAAATAACAAAAATAAATTTTCAAGTTACATTTTGCGGAGAATCGCTGGCATCGCATAGCGCGATGTCAGCACCTGGAGAATTAATATTAGGTTGGGTATTAGTACTAGAATAAAAATAAACATTTTATCGATAGAACGGTCTGCATAATAAATTCTTTATTATAATTAATATAATCTTTACAACATTAATAACTCGGTAGGTGCAATAAGAACTTTAGTACAGATTATATTGCCATGGTACCTCACCCTGATGAGAAATAAAATAATTTTTGAATTCACTTCTAATTTCATGCAAGTCGCTTGATGACTTTCTTGGTACATTCTGAATATCAATCAAATTATTATTGCCTTCCAGTTCCGTTCTCCAAGACCCCTCAATTAAGTTTCCATCTGTATCAAATATGTCAAAAGTACCAGGTGGAGTGTAGTTTATTCTTGATGAACTATTTCTACGCAAAAAGTTATGCATGTAAATACAAGCTAAAACAATCAGCTCTGCTTTATTTGGTTCCAGAGCTATCGGTTTCAGTAATACTCTAAACCTTGACGACATGATGCCAAAAACATTTTCAATAACTCTTCTGGCTCTACTAAGCCTGTAGTTGAATATCTTTCTGGAGTTGATGATCCTGGTTTGTGGCCTGGGTAAGGCTTCATCATATACGTTGATAAGGCGAATGCATCATCAGCCACAAAGACATAGGAGATGTTCTTCCAGGTAATGCTTCGCTAAGTGGTATATTTAGAGATTTGTCTTCTATTTTTTTGTAAAGTGAAGTGTATTTAAAAACTCCACCATCGGAAATCCGGCCTTGGCATCCGACATCGGCATACAAGAAGTTGTAGTTAGCGTCTGCTACTCCAAGCAGCACAATGCTGAATGTGCCTTTATAATTAAAAAATAAGCTGCCACTATGTTTTGGGGCCACTATTTGAACGTGTTTTCCATCGATACAGCCTAGAGAATGAGGAAAGTTCCATGTAGAGCTGAATTTATCAGTAACTGCTCTCCATTCAGTATCAGTTTTGGGTAACTGAAAGAAAAGAAATATGTAACTTGGTTACACTAACTAATTTTCAATGTGTTGATTATGAATGTTATATTTGAATGAATGCAAATACTATGATAGCTTTTTTCATTTTCAGGATCAATGTACAGTCAATGAAAACGAGGAGTCAACAACAATTGAGACCGACCTGCGTCTGTTTAAAATGCCAGTCACCACTAATAAGAGGAAGAAACCTAATGCAACTCCTGTGCAAGAAGTCCTAACTTGCATGAAATCACTTGCCTCGTCCAGAGACGAATACACAGTGTTTGGAGAGTATATAGCAAACAAGCTCAGAAACTGTAATAGATCACAATTAGAGATATCAGTGGCACAGCACAATATTCACACCATTGTCCATCGTTTGGAAATGGGTTTATACGCTGGTCATGTATCAGACCTCACTACTAGTCAAGCACCGTCCAGATTGCCTGCTGCTTCGCAGTTCAGCAGTTGTGCTTCCTCACCTGCTTCCCAACATGAGGTGCAAGTTGAAGAGGATGCTAGGGGAAATATTTATACTTACCTAAGTACTATTTTTAACTTATAATTTTTAAAAAGTTCCTATAATTATGTTTCAAACATGTTATCTTGTGTTGTCCTTTACATTTTGGTAAATACATAAATTTGTTAATCTACAACTAAAAATATTTATGTTATTAATTATGCATACCTTCACAAATCCTTTTAAACAATGAAGAATCGATTCACACACTTCTGGCAGGAACTTTGAAATAGATTGCTTAGATAACCTGAAAGTGTACATTAGGCTTGTAAACGAATCTCCACTTGCAAGAAAACGTAGTGTCACTGTCAACTTCATTGATGGTGGAATGGTTTCTCTGAATCTACTTTCTTTACCTTGAATAGTTCCACCTATAAGTTGAAGTAATTCTTCAAAATCGGTTGGTGTTAATCGAGTGAAGTTTCTGAAACCCATAGCATCTTGCATTTTTAATGATGTAAGTAAATTTAGACCAAAACGCGGCCCCTCTACAAAAAGTTCACGCATCCACTAACGCCTTTTACGCTTTAATTCCATATCCAAAACTAAAACACCACAAGCAGCGATCCCAACAAGGTCAACCATTTTTGATTTATTGTTGCAGAACAAGTCATTACTGTGTGTACACGCGATAAAGTATCTAGACAGTATATAGACATGTTCTGTATACATGTCTATAGACAGTCGCTATACATGTATCTCGACAATCGCTCGACTTTGTTTCCGAGTGTGGACTTACCTTTAGGCCAAAACAAAACAATGTTGATGTAGCTGACGAATTAATTGCTGATATAACTTCATTTGATGAAAGTTATCTTTATCCAACAGTGAGCTTTGAGCTTTATTTATATTTTGTAACCATTAGAACAATACAGAGGTAAATCAACAACCCTAGTTTTATTAAAAAAAAAAAAAAACTGATTCATAGATTTCAATAATTAGTCTGTATGTTGATAGGTAACCAAAATGAAGCACTTTAGTTATATTTTTTTAAATGAAAATTTTTTAAGTATGGCAAATAAAATTATTTGCTTTTGTTCATTTTGAAATTCTCTATAAAATGGTAATGAGGGAAAAATTCTAAAAAAAATTGTAAATATGTTATGCAATTTAGAAAAATGAACTAAACAAAATTTTAGGTATCAAATATTTAGTTTTCATAAAAAAATGTTTTCAATTAGAAGGGTAAATGATACTTCATTAGAAAGAACACTTCTTTTTGTTCAGTTAAAAAAAAGATTTCTGTAAATACTCGTATGACAAAAACATAGATGCTGCGTAAGTTCCTTTGAAACCTTGTAATTTCACCAACATTACTTGGTTGGTTGGCATCAAAAGGGTTAATCTAACCTTATAAAAAGTAACGTAACAAAAATCTACCTTACCCACAAACATAATATAACAACCTAACCATAACTAACATAACCCTCGAACTGGATATTGAATTTTTCTGTACCATTGGATCAATTTTTGCATTTTGCAAACATTTAAAAAAATTCATAAAAATAGTAAAATTATATAAAAGTAATTGTTTTTGATATTATTTTACTCAGCATAAACCAGACTATGTAATAATAGCAAAATATTTAATTGATAGGAGGAAAGAAATTCTTATATGCTACGTGATATCCAGGAAAATCGTTTTTGAAAATCATAAAATGGGAGCGGTTTATCTTGGAAATTATATACAGTAATATATAAATTCCAAATTTTGAGATAGCCAAAATATTCTAAATTTTATCTAGCTTTAGAAAATATTTAGTTACCATATCCTATTTGGGTTTTGAAATATATACAGGGTGATAAACTCAAGGTGGTCTCAATTGGGATCTCTAAGAGTACTAATTTTATAGCAAGCTTTAAATGGAGAACAATCCCTATTTTTTTATGCTTATTAAAATTACGTTGTTAAACATTTTAAATTAGGCGCCATTTTCAATATGGCGGTCGACTTTGAAATTTCATATGGGAACCCCTTGTTATGGTGGATTTTGGTTTTACTTGTAACTTTTTTACTTCTGGTATTATTTAGGTATACTTAATGGTTAAGCCGCTAGGAGTGCTGAACGTTTATGATATTCTTATTTCAACAAGTTTTAAAGAGTTATGTTTTAACAAATTTACAAATAATTAAGCTGAACCCAGAGTGCATTATTTTTATTTAATTCAATGTTATAAGCTATTTTAGTTTCCCAAATATTATATATAGCTATTTTAGTTTGTTTTATAAATAAACTAGCTGACTCGACAGGCTTAGTCTGTATATTCATGAGTATTCAATTTAAATTAGAATAAGTAAATATAAAAATTAATTATTTCAAATAAACATTCTTATTGCAATGCTTTTTTGCACACAACATTTTTAGTTTTTTTTCTGGGGCTTAAATTATGAAGATGGTTTTCAAACTCGAGAACAGGCAACATACAATTAATTGCCCATCTGAAAAACATCGATTTTTAAATAACGATTGCCTCTGTGATTTATTTATGGACATGGCAAATGCAAGTTGGATAGGAAATTGTAATCGTTTAAAATCAAATGGCACATCGTTAAGAATTATGGGAATATGTGGGACAAAAACGATTTCCCCTTTGAAATTTCAATTGGCTTCGATGACATTGTTCATAAATTTTTTCACTGTAAGCCTAGTGCCATTACAAAATCTTGGTGGGTTATTATTCTGTAACATAATGATTACTGCACCAACTTTCAATGGCAGATTATGAGGTAGTAAACCGGCCAATTCAAGTGAATTAAAAAATTCTGTTGGATTATTAACAACATCATTTGTGTTGGTGACAGAATCGACTGATTTGTATGTTGTTAATATACAATTATCAGATTGCCAGCTATCTTATTTGGAATTTGAAAATTCATTTCTTTAACATCAACGTTTTTGCAGCCAATATAATTGGCTCAACCAAACGTGATCATTGTAATTCTGTGCAAGGTTTGGGAATACAATTTCGATGAGTTCAGCCTTAGATTCAGTAAATTGACAAAAATTTTTAGTGAATGTAATGTATCCTGACGCTGCGTCATCAGGAATTTTGCCATTACCAATGTCGAGCAGCTTTTTTTAAAACATCTCTCCAGATCGGTCATTCTATAATTCAAGTGCTTTGATACATTTCTATAAATTAGGTGATTTAAAAAAAGCATTAAGTTAATTCACTGGGTAAAACAATATCTCGGTTTTCTACAATTTCACCCACAAAGACTAATAGCTACTTCATTAATTGTTGGAGCGTTAAACCATCTTGTGTGTTGTCCTGCAGGCGTCTTCTAGGCTCTGATGAAAATTTTGTGGTTGTCCGTTGGCATAGGTCTTGAACAATGCAACTAATTCGTTGTGTTGGTGAAACATTTTTTGGAGTTGGTCTACAATTTATTTTATGACTGAATTGTTGTTCGCACAACGCTGATTGATTTGTTTTGCTGAACCGCCCATAAAATAAATGTTCTAAAATTTGTATTCACTATCTAGTATTGGTAATAAGGAGCCTGTTCTATAATATATTTGACTCTGAATCTTGAGAGTAGGCATACATTTTCTTGAATAATTTTTGTTGCACCAAATGATGTCTATTTATTTATTTATTTTATTTATTTATTCGTAAGACGCTGATCGTCAAGATATGGGCGAATATGGATTTAGAATGAGTGTGATGAGTGTAGATGAGCGAATGTAGTCATTGTTACAAACTATGTCATTTGAAAGCAATTATTATATTGCTGAATACAAGTCAATAAATGTCTAGAATCTGGCTCATTTCCAGAAACCAATGACTGTAGCGGCTCAGGTGGCAGCACTAATGGCGTCAACTTAACTTTTCCACTCGCGCATTACAATCCAGAGGCTTTATTTTTAAACTTTAATGCCTTGTAATGTGGACACACAATGTTCATTGCCCAATAGCAATGATGTGCAGTAAACAGTAATCGATTGCCTCGTTATAACTGAATGAAGCAGTTGGGCTTTAACCCAAAATTTCTCTGATGTTGATTACGATTTTGTTGAAGTTCATTTTGTGCTTCTCGTTGCTCATCAGTATAACTTGCTCGTATATATCTTTGATTTTGCAGCATTGCGAGTACTGCTTTGTATTGGTACGTCTAACTGGTGTCATTTTAATTACAAAAATAAAAAATAGACCATATAAGACTGTGGCCACCTTGAGTTTATCGCCTTGTATATACCCATATCTAGTACAATTTTGCAAAAATTTGTTACTGTAGTAATACAATTTTAAATAATTTGCTAAAAATATAAGATACTCACTATATGCTTACTGTATTATGTAGTGTTAAAATTTACAGAAAAACATGCTATATAAAATAAACTTATTTGTAAAATGGTTATCTGGGTTTTTATGGCAGTCAGCTTAGGGGTATGTAGATGAAGAGATGAATTTTGTCTGGAATACACTCATAAATGTTTGGCTCTTCATGTTCCAATTTTTGTCTGTCTTCAGGAGGTTTCAATATAGTTGTTTCTAGGTTGTGTAATTATATAAGAATTAACACAGAAAATTTGGTGAACATCAGTCCATAATTTGTTAAGAAATTTGAGAAAAATCCATCAATCCCTCCCCATCATTATGTTGTTCATGCCTATCATAGCCTAAATTTGCAGTTTCTAAAAGTTCTCTAAGATCAGATGGTCGTTCAAAATAGTTACTAGACATCTTATAGATTCTGTAAAATAATAATATATACATTTACAACCATTATGCTTATAAATGTACACATAACTTAGAAATGCATCACTTTTATATTTATCTAAACATATACACTAAAATATACGAATTTCACTAATAATTCACTTCACATGACACTAAAAACATTTCACAAATAACAAATATGCCTATTTACGTTAAAACTACACTAAAATAAATTAATAATATACTTAAGTAATACAAATAAGAATGTAATAATGTAAGAACTAAAAACACCAAAAAGACGCTATTAAAATGGCTGACAGACTGCTAGACGCTTTCACTTTGAGAAGTCAAAATTCTTATTATTCTATTTCACCGTGCCTTTCTTCTAAGACATTAATCAGCCATACCATTGTAAACTAGAATTCCTCCCCTTTCTAATAGCATTTAAAGTATGTATTGTTATTGGTTGTATTTCAGTGAGTCATTATACCCGATAGTGCAACACGGCAAAAATTTAGCCGTGTTCTGCTGTGGTAGCACTAAACACGGCTAAAATTTAATCTAACACGTGTTAGTAATCTAATCTAACAATACCTAACCTAACCTAACAAAATATATCTTTACTGAAACCACCACATTTGCGGCGCTAATGCGCTTAGTAACGTTTCTATTGCAAATCGCTCCTTGCCATATTTGTCAGCAGGACAATAATTTGAGTACCAACAATGTAACATTTTTACCCACATCTCTTGAGAAGGTTGATTGAACCGTGGATAATTGTTATTCTTAACAGTTTTTTTCATTTCAAATTTTTAATTATGTTGAACACTTGTATAATATTGGTTTTCATACAGTTTTTTTTCAGCCTGAAAAACGTACTTTTTACTTACAACCTAAATTATCCTAACTGTCTATTTATCTAGTAACAATTCGTAATCTGCGTTAAGTTCAGGTACCTGTTATGTAGGTGAATTTGGTTTTTGTCACCAATTGTTGGTTTTCATAATAATCGCATAACGACCGCTAATCGCGATTCTCTGCAAAAGTAGTTTTTTGTTGCATTTCGAGAAAATAGTTTTCAAATAAAATAGTTTTAAAATTCATATTTATTGTCAAATTAAAAAAGGTGTAAATCACGTTCAGTAAAATATGTGATTTTCGCAAAATAAAACTTATCGTGTGAAAATATAGCTAATTCTTGACCCATTTCAGGCACATTTTCAGTTTTTGTTTGGTGTCAAGAAAGAGGAAAGAAAGCATTCTTTTTTATGCTGCAGAAAGAGCATTTTTCTGTTTATTTCATAGCCTGAAAAACACTTGAAAAAAGCGATCATGTCCTTTTCCAAAAATTACCAAATATTTTTGAAGGATACACCCTAATTCATAGTTAAATTTTAATAAAACCACATTTTTTTATTTAAAGAAACTCTGAACTGTTTTGAACTATTTTAAGTTAAAATGATATAAAGGTAGTGTATGATTTTGATGAACTCTTTAACTATTACTAACAAATGGAAACAAAGCAAGAACGGTCTTAGAGAAAATTTTTTAAAATTTATCTTGAATTTTTTATTTTAGAAGAGTATTTTCACTTGATCTTCATCAGTGCGGTTTGACAAAAAAAAAAAAAAAAAAAAAAAAAGAAAAAAAAATCAAAGCTATGAAATAAAAAAAAAAAATAGTTATGATTATATTCCCTATATTTTAAATACTGTAGGCGAGATTGCAAGACATTATTTTAAAGGCTTAAAATTAGTATTTCAATTCATTATTATTTTTTAGAGTCAGTATCTCTTCTAACCCTCGTGCAGATAACACACCAGTGGTAAATCCAATATTATTCCCAACTACTACATTTTGGTTCTATGAAAGTGACAGATAGAGCGGCAGGAGTGGATGAATTTACAGTGGATTTGCAGCAGAGGAGATAGGAGTACTTTAGTTACACAGGTGATGAAAACGATCTGGGATGGGAGGAGAACGCCAAGAGTTTGGAAGAAGGTGAAGATAGTGCCAATATTTAAGAAAGAGAGTGGAAAGGAATGTCAAAAGTACAGGTGAATATCTTCAATGTGTCAATGTGCAAAGCTGTATGAATAGATCTTAGAAAGAAGAATGAGAGGTAAACTAGCAGATTTGAGAGAGGAGTAGCACAGAGTACCTGGAAGGTCAACTTTAGACTTGATTTTGTAGTGAGACAGTTAAATAAGAGAGAAGACACAAGTTTGGAAAGGATTTGGTAATGGAGTAGAAGGAAGGTGTGATAGACATTGAGAAAGGAGGGAGTGCAGAAAGGTATAGTGGACAGAGTTTGTGAACTGTATGAGGAAAATGAAATCAGAGTAAGGATTGGTGGAGAGGGATCAGGGTGGTTGAAACAAAGAGAGGTGGGTAGAGGCAGGGGATCGCGTTATCGCCATTTCTATTTGTTGTAGTTCGGATGATGTATTGGATAGCGTGGAAAGGATTGGAGATAGGAAGATGAAACCTATGGCATTTGCAGATGATTAATGATTTGGGGTGAAAATGAAGGCTAAGTACAGTAGCAATTAAATTAGTGGGTTGTGGAGATAGTACAGAATGAATTTCAGTGCTGGGAAAGAGTGGATATATGGCGATGACAAGAATGGAGGGAGGAGAGGAAGTAGAACTGACACTAGAAGAGGAAGGGTTGAAGAGGTTAGATTGCTTCAAATACTTTGGAAGTGTAATACAGGAAGATGGGATTGTGGATAAGGAGATAAATGAGAGAGGAAGACAATCGGAAGCATTCTTGAGAGGGTTGGTGAGAAGTAGATGTGTGCCACTAAGATGCAAAAATGTTTTGTACATGTCCTATTTTGTACCAATATTAACAAATGGATAGGAGATATGGGAAATGGGAAGGAAGGAAAAGTAAAGTATCGGCTTATGATATGATATTTTTGAGAAGTATTGTGGGAGCGAGTAGAAGAGACAGGATAAGTTATGAGATCATTAAAGAGCAATTTGGAGAATAAACACTCCTATAGGGGATTGAGAGAAATGAGTACGATAGGGGGGGATGAAGGAGCACAGAATGCCAAGAAAGTTCCTTGAGAGAAAAATGGAGCGACAAAGGCTAAGAGGAAGATTTAGAGGTCGATGGATTTGGGACTGAGAGAAGGAGTGGAAAGAGGAAGTGAGGATTGGACTAGAGTAAAGGAAGAAAGAAGATGGGAGGAGAGATGATGGTGGAGATAACTCTTTGCAAAGCAGACCCAATGAAAGAATTGAAAACTGCTGCAGATTAGAAGAATTAGATTTTAGGAAAAATGTTTACATTTGATTATTTTTCAGGGGCTATTGTAATAAATTATAAGCAAATTAATTTGATTACCTAATAATATAGACAAATTTTAAATTAAGAAAATTGCCATTTGGAATTTAGTTTTTTTTTAATAGTATATGACACCACAGTTTTTAATTTAATGGGATATTAATAACAAAATTAAATCAGTGTGATAAATTTTTAAACTAGATTTAATTTTAAAACTCATACATAACAATGTTTGCTGTTTCAGAATGATTCAGAGTATTACCAGTTAAGACCTGTTTTTATACTTGATCCTAATATAAGAAAAAATCGAAAAATTGGCATAAATCGTTGGAGATTTTTACTTCAATCTCTGGAAGATTTAGATCAAAGTCTTCGGAAAATTGGTTCAAGGTAAAAGATAACATTTATTTTAAAAACAGTACAGAGGTGTACTACTAAATAGGATAAGTACATGGCCATAATACAGCTTAGGATAAGATGTATACATTAATATTTTGTATACAAAACCTGTTTGATTGTTTCAAGAAATCTATTTAGCTCTCTGTATAAATTATTAAAATAAATTTTTTAAAGCATATATTACATGGATAGACATATTACTAGAATTATATTTCCTAGTGCTATATTTATGACAAAATCAGTATCTATTAAAATTAGCTTAGTATTAACCTTTTACAATGTTTATAACTACAATAAATGTTCATACTAGGTAAAGTTAAAAATAAAAACCTAAATTATTCAGCCATTTGTTTTTCGAACACACAATTTTTTGACTGTGATAACGTAAAGTCAAAAGTGTGTCATTCATCAACAGCACAACCCGCTTTTGCTTTCCAAAAAATTAGAACGCAAAACATGAAATGAAAAACAGCTTTATTGACAAATTGTATATATTGGAGAGATAGGACATCAGCAAACTTACCTTAAAAGACAATTTAATTATTTTTTATTTATTTATTCATAAGACGCCGATTGTCAAGATATGGGCGAATATGGATTTCAAATGAGTGTGATGAGTGTAGATAAGCGAATGTAGTCATTGTTACAAACTAAGGCTGACTATTCCTTAGAAAGTGTCATTAATTAATAGCCCAATGACAAATGAACAGCCGGTGGTTATCAGCTGATCCTTCTCAAAATGTATTATGACTGATTGGGATGGAACTGAGAACCAATAGCACATGAAGCTGGGATTGAACCAACTACGCTAAACACCAGAGTAGTAGTACACAAATACTAAAGAATCAAATAATCCCACATTTTCTGTATCACTGGCTATTGATGTGACGAATCGATTACATGTCCTACTGTAACTACTCGTATTTGAATACAACGCCTACTCAAGTAAGCACACGAGTATTAGTAGTAAGCATCAAGTATTAGTATTCGTTTAAGTGTGAGGGAGGGGGAGTCGGCGAGTTGCTGACACTGAGTAGACTTCTGCTGTTGAAAAAAAAAAAAAACACTCGAGTTTGAAACATCACTGTAAATAAACTAATAACACTGGAAAAATACAAATGACATTAAAATTTTCATTGTTTATTCCTGTGCTTTTGAGTGTAAACGGAAAGTTTTTATCTTTTATCAGTTGTTTTTAATCACTGGTAGAATTAAAAAAGAGCGTGATTTCTAATGCTCTTTACCAAAACGTTGACTTAAAAAATGTCTACAATAAAAACCTCTGGTCAGATTAAATTGAAACTTTAATGGGTCATTTACGAACTATTTCACTAACTTATTCTACAGTTTTACGAATTTTGAATAATTAACAAAAATATTCTTATGTAAAATGTAAAACATCTTTTTCTAGTAATTAAGTAAGCCTACGAAATCAAATAAAACTTCGTTTTGTACATCACAATACCGTTATTTCAAAAAACTATTGAACCTATATATAACATATTTGTATGAATTTATATGGATTAATAATAAAACGTAGGGCAATGTACAGTGGTGCATAAAATCACTGCGCTCTCTTGACTACCACACTACACAAAAGCACTGCAGCGTTTTCACTTTGAACAGCCAGCATTAGAGGGCCTGGTCACTGAATATAATCTTTAACTGTAATTACATCTAACACATTAATTTTAGTTAGATTGTTATTTATAGAACCTTATACTGATTTGTTACGTATAATTCATTTTCTATCACCATTTTCTCCTCAATTAAAAAAAAAAAGAAAAATTTTGTTAGAATTGATAAATTTAAAACAATTTAAATATAACGATTTTACAATGTTCAGTGTTAGATGTTTAATCATTTTTAATAGTTCCTAGTAAGTTTGATCGTAATAGATTGTTACATAAAACTGTTGTATGAACATAAATAAACTTCCAAATTAGAATTTGTAAAACAAAGTTCATATGGGAAGTAAGAAAAGCTGCTGGAACAGACCTCACCGCAGCAACATCGCTTTGTTTTGCCTGATGATGGTCGTTGGTAGAAATGCCGCCATTTCACACGCTGTTACACACTGCCCTGCGTTTGATTATTAATCCATATAAATTCATAAAAGTATGTTTTGTAAACGTTCGTTCGCTTTTGAAATAATGGTATTGTGATGTACAGAACAAAGTTTTATTTGATTTCCTTGGGCTACTCAATTACTAGAAAACGATGTTTTACATTTTACGTTAGAATATTTTTGTTAGTTAATCAAAGTTCATAAAACTCAAGCATAAGTTATTGAAATAGTTGGTAAATGACCCAATAAAGTTTCAATTTAATCTGACCAGAGGTTTTTATTGTATAAATTATTAAAGTCAACGTTTCGGTAAAGAGCGTTGGAAATCACACTCTTTTTTTATCCTGCCTGTGATTAAAAA
Organism: Stictocephala bisonia; assembly: GCA_035578905.1. Classification (NCBI taxonomy): domain Eukaryota; kingdom Metazoa; phylum Arthropoda; class Insecta; order Hemiptera; family Membracidae; genus Stictocephala; species Stictocephala bisonia. The sequence continues at coordinate 118,728 of JAQJVL010002107.1, forward strand.
CAACTGATAAAAGATAAAAATTTTCTTTATACACTCAAAAGCACAAGAATAAACCAGGAAGATTTTAATGTCATTTGTATTTTTCTAGTGTAATTAGTTTCTTTACAGTGATGTTTTAAACTCGAGTGTTTATAGTTTTTTATTCAACAGTAGTGTTTGTATTCACATTTATTTTCTGTTGTATGAATAACAAATGAATGGGGGGTCGGCGAGTTGTTGAGACCGAGACGGAGTAGACGTCTAATGTTTGTATTCACATTTATTTTCTGTAGTATGAATAATGAATACTAATTGTTAGATTTGCATTCATATTAAATGTGAAATTACCTATTTTGAGTTTATTGTAATATATACATATGTATATAAGGATATATGTATTAGTTTTGTAATTGGACTCAGTTTAAATTATACTTTATATATTGAACATTTTGTTGTAAAGTAAATAATTACAGGCCTATATATAAAACATTTGTTCGTTATATACATTGTCGCTTATACATCAGAAATGGTTATGGAATTTTATTATAATTTTCTTCAATTATAAAAGTATTTAATAATATTCTAAATTAATACTCTATTAAAATGTACAAGACAATACATTTGGTTTAAAGTTCACTAACTTATATTATGAAAAAGATACATTTTACCAAATTGTAATGAAGGTAGCACTGATATATAGGATAGGTAACTAATATAAAATGGAAACTTTACTAAATGGCATAAAGGGTAATGTTGGTAAACATTTAACCTAAATATCCTAGTCTACTTCTTATAGTTTGCGGTACACCAACTATTCCAAAAGAGAATTTTGTTCAGTTTTTTTGGTAACAATTTCTTTCTTCGGTTATTTTTTGTTGTTGAAAACCGTATAATAATAACCACATTCTACACTGCAACTGTCAATATTCGGTCTGAGTCGGGCATCTTTGGGATGAGTCGTGTTGAATTCGAAGTCATCAACTTCTGGTTTCGAATAAAAGCTAACAATTCGCCCGAGTCGATAATGTTCAGAGTCCTAGTGGTGTGGAAAATATACCAACAATATCATTGCTTTCAAATACTGCCTTCGGGCCAAGTCGGGTAAGTTCGGAGTGAATCGGCAGTCACGTGTGGCGAATATTACTCGGTGAGAGTGAATACTGACTCGAGTGTACTCGAATACATGCTGTACTCAAATATAAAGAGTACAAGTATTCAACTCGGCCCATCACTACCACTAGCACTTTCTTCAGGTGAGTAGAGAGAGAGAAAGGGCACACAAAAGAATCATATGTGAAGGGTAAGTGCAACTCACCTGAAGAAAGGGCCAGTGGTAATGAAAAAATTAGTGCTCATGTGATTCTTTTATGTTTGTTTACTAATGTGGTGTTAGTAGACTTGTCTTCTTAGGTAAGTATACTGATGTCCTATCTCTCCTAATGAATATACTAATTCCTGGCCTAGTGTTCTTTAACCTAATCTAAAGTTTTACAAATATATAACTAAAATACTAGACAGTTCAGTTCCAAACAACCAAATCAGTATTTCTGAAAAATAAAGTTTGAGTCATTCATTTATTGTTGTATTCTTCTTTTAGTTACATAATATAAATTTAGAGATGAAAAAACAAATCAAAACTCAAATTATAATATAATTTACTCAACATACCACTTTAGTTACCCTATATTTTCCGGCTGCTTATTTCGCGCCATCTGATAACATTCCCGCTATTTCTGTCTCTGTCACCGGAAGAAGACACAATCCAAGAGCAAAACAGATAACATCGTATATCGTAAATTTGACTGGTATTATTATTTGTGGCTATTGAATGAAAAATAGTGATGTCCTACAAGAAATTCGAAGCGTCTCATAGTGACAACGGCACTTTGCGACCCTCCCTTGTACTAACAATAACTAGACGCATTGAAGGTGGGTGCGATGGCACCGGGCTCAGTTGGACACAGAACAAAAAACACAACTTACGGCAAAATATAGTTTATTTAAAAAAAGTAATTTAAATGTAAAAAAAAACTACGGAAAAGCTATAGCAAAACAATTAAAATTTAAGAAAAATAGCTTGTTGCCCATTTTAGGGTAAAGAAGATTTTAGGCCTATTAAAAAAATATCAATTTCCATAAAAATATATAAACTACAAAAAATATAACAACAAAGATTAGAATAGGACTTTACAAAATTTAAAATAGATTTAAAAAATATATAACAATGATAAATGAATAAATAACAAAAATACATCAACGAATAATCAAGAAAGCACAACAACAAGAAAATAATACCTAACAACAATTACAAATAGATAGAGGTTAGCAAAATAATTAATTAAAAACTATAGAACAAATAACAGGTAGCCTTATTTGTTAGTAAAAAATAATATTCGGGGCCTCAGGAACACGAAAAAAATAATACAGAAGTTCAGC